>JAKCPI010017395.1:0-36197 GCA_023213315.1 Euborellia annulipes
CATAATTGAAATTTTTATTTTTTATGAGTTATAAATGAAAAGGTCATTTGTTTAGCTTAGTAGATAGTATGAATATTTTGACCCAGTTTCTGAACTCTTTGTCAATTCTAATTCTACTTTTTGACATGATATGCAAGACAAGGATTTTCCTAAAATAGATGACAAGCATTCTACCCTCTGAATAACTTCTGACTCTTGCTATATAATCTTGATATTGATGTTGTTTGTTGATATGTTTTTGGCTTTCTAATGGAAATGCCCTTGTTCTTCTTAGAAAATACCCTTAACGATTTCCGTGATTAGAAAAACTCACAGCGTCACACTATTGCACTTTCCAACAATACAAGCTAGAGTGTCAGAAATAAATGAAATTAGGGAAAGTTTTTTTTTTATAATGCTGATTCCATTAAATAATAAATAAGGTTTTTTTCTATATTTTTGACTGGATAACGGAAAGCATCACCCCATCGCCCCCCCCCCTTCATAACCGCAAGCCGCCTTGATTTATGACCCATTACTTCACCTGCTAAAAGCTTGTTTCAACAAGAGCAGCCAAAATTTGCTGTTGATTTTTAAAAGAAAGAATATATAATGAATCGGATAATTTAATTTTTTTTTTAATTTATAATAAAAAATCAAATACATGGAGACAGGGTGAGAAAATAAAAGTGGAGTGAGAAATAATTGGAATTAAATGGCAGATTAATTTTTAATTTCCATGTGAAGTGAACTTTAAAAAATAATAAATTACATTCATCAGTATCATCCTAAAGAGTTAAATTGAGTGGATTAGTTGATTTTTTTATGGTTAAATTAAACGAAAAATAAAAAAGGTTTTAATTGACATTAAGGAGGGGAGAGGACAGCCAACATTATTTATTTATTATTCTAATAATTTTCAAAATGTAACACCGCATCGAGGATTTAATTTTCCAATGATTAAATGAGGGGGACGATTTAAAAAAAAAAAAAGTTTAGTATAATAAAAATTAAAAAAATTGAGTACCCTTGTCTCTTTTAAGGCCCAGCCTTTTATACTCCTGATTGCAAAGTCATAAATAAATATGTGAGAATAATAACACTAGAGGATCCAAATACCACTTAATGTTTCATCTCTACAACAAAGAAATTACGAGTAATAATGTCGGAGATAATTTCCAGGCAGATTTATTGTAAAAAAATTTTATTTCTTTCCTATTCATCTCTTGATCAAGACAACAAGGAGTTGCCAAAACAATTTTTCAACAAATTCGAACATATTGCTTCAATGATGATGAAGTATATCTGTCGGAAACGTCAACATTTAACAAGAGGGAAAAAAACACTATGTTCATACACTAGAGAAGTAAAACAAAATTCACATTCACATTGGTTGATTTTGAAATATTTTCAATGAGTATTTCAAAAAAATCAAAAATTAAAAACACTAGATTCAAAGATTTATTAAAAAACTGTTACTAATTGTGACATGGGGGATTCGAGGGTTTCGCTAAGTGTGAAATAACACATTCATAGTTGAATTTTTAAAATTTTTGAAAAAAAAAAAAAAAAAAAAAAAAAAAACAGGTAAAATGATATGAATTTTGTATAAGAAATTTTATTCGGGGTTCTATGTTGTGACATAATATTTGTAGGGAGGTTTTTTTGTGTGTGACTGTAACTTGGGGGGGGGGGGGACTATTATGTGAACGACCCCGCTTACTTTTTTTATTTATTAAAACGTATCAATGTGTTTATTATAGTCGCGTCGAGAGACCGTTTTCTTGTTCCTCCTCAAAAATAAAAATATATTGTTCTTGTTTGAGCGAACTCTCTCTCAGCCGGAGTGGAGAGATTGCAGCCTTTGAGAGGGATAAATCGAACTTGCTCTACCGTGTGCTTAGAAGTTCCGCTTCTCCAGCATTATTTATTTCCACGACTATCCTTCTATCAAGTTTTTTTATATTTTCCTATTGGCAGCTAGATTACTGGGTGAGGGTCGAAGGGTTTATGCTTCAAATCCGTCAAGGTGTCAAGTCAATTCACAAATAATAAAAAAAAAAAAATCTATGGAAAATGGTGTTCAACGTTCTGTGTTATCAGAAGAATAATTCTTTTAAAATAATGTCATATCATTATATGAGATTATAAATTTACAAAAAAAGAAAAGAAAAATTGCAAAGAGAGCGAATTCTTTATCTTTTTATAAAAGATACCCTAGGGCAGTCAGATCTCTCTCTCCCAAACGCACTAATCTCAAAATCACTTTATGACGACAAAAAGAAAATCGGAGTTAAAGTTGAAGATGCCCTTGGGTCTTTTGACCCTTCTCTTCATTCCACTCCCAAGCCACACTCATCCATCCAATCCCTAACAACAACCCTTGACCTAGTGCATGATGCATGATCAAAACACTTTATTATGAATTTTATTGAAATGGAGAAAGAGAGAGACGTGATAAGAGAGAAGAAAAAGCCACCAAGGATAGAAAAAAAATTGGGAACGGAATGTTGAAATTAAATCCTGGTGCGTGGAATTGATTATGACGGTGAACTTGAGTTTAAAAAATATATTATATAGATGAGGGAAATTTAATTAAATTTTAATCTGGATTATGAAAATTATAGTAGGTTTTAATTTATACATTAGATATTTATTTATTTATTAATATATAATATTCTCTTGATTAAAATCCCTAGAGGGAGCCGATATTTTCAAAAGTATTTATTTATTTATTTATTTTAAATTTTTTTTTTTTTTTTTTTTTTTCTCTTTTTAAAAACATTCTCACTTTTTTCTCATTCACACTTCCAACCACACACACATTCATACAGTCTTTTCGGCAACTTAGGCCATATAAGACTTTGACGATAACCTTTATTTATGAATTTATCTATATTGGGGTCCAGGCATTCTTATTTAAGCCATTTGGTTTCCAAATGGCTTAAATAAAATCATCGGACTGCCTGGGGTCCGAACCCGCGTCGTTTGGTATACGAGGTTAGCACGCTAACCTCTACTCCAAGCCCCGAGGGCTATTTTAAATTAAAATGTACATAGAGCCTGATGGCTCCTCATAGTGTACAAGTATTTGGAAAAATATTATTAAGCCAAGCGACGGCCAGACATCAACCATCGACACAAAGAGCATCACATCCGCCTGATGGTCAAGACCTGAAGCGTGAGGGAGATGCAACCAATTGGCGGACGAGAACGAGAGAGCCATCCAGATTATACAGCCAAATGGTCTGCCACGAGACTACTGAACACCGGATAACAGGTCACCCTGCGAATGCCAGCAGGGAGCGAATTCCACAGCCTGCTGGCAGTGGCCGGGAATGATTTTGACACCAAAGCAGTCCGCTGCTCCGGACAAGCCAGCGCACATGACCGCGATGAAGCCCCCAAAGAAAGCGATTCCAAAAGATAAGAAGGAGATCCTGTATATAAAACTCTATGAATAAAGCATAAGTATCTGTGCTTGAGATAGGTCTGCAGTATGTAGTATAAAATTTCACCAACTGATTAAAAATGAATAAAGAGAACATATTGTTTGGTACAGGAAAGAGTTTCAAAAAGATCCTTTTTACCCTTTAGACCTTTTAGACCTTTTTACACATTTAAAATTTTTTTTTCCAATTCTTATGAAATTTTGTATTTTTTTAAGATTCTCTATTCTGTATAAAATATCCAAAGATGTTAATAAGAGAAGTGTCTGTTCAACGATTAGAATGATAGACAGGAAGAGAGGATGTCAGCCAAGAAAGGAGCCTCTATCGAATAAAAATCTCCACTCAGAAGACGTTTCGGGTTTAATTAAACAAATCCATCATCAGATCTTAAGAGCTGAAACGAGCATAAATAATAATTGTATTACAACAACGTAAAATATTTCTTAAATTATAAAAAACATCAGATCTTACATTATTGGCAATCTCAAAGTGTACACCATTGAGATGGAGATAGAGATGTTATATATAAACATATACAAAATTATATAAAAATACAATATTTGCATATACGATGCCATATGCTCTTCTGTTAACACGGGATCAAATAAATTTAGGCCGAAACGTCATATTTTAGGGAATTTATTGGACGAAGAAATAAAAACAAATTATATCTTCCTTGGTTGCCTGCAATAACTGCACAAACTCAATAAATTTATTTTTATTTTTATCTAGTGAGGTCTTCAACCTTACCTATTATCATAATTACTTCCATATAATGGGAACCCGTGACTAAAAGCGTAAATCTTTTAATTTTATTCTAATAGCAAACTTAAATAAAAAAAAAATCTTTGTTAATTTTAACCATTGACATTTGCATATTATCATAATTAGAAGAGCGTATCATTGAGTTTGTAGTCTCTTTAAATTAAAGTTAAAATAATAAACCGAATAAAAAGATCAACATTCAAGTTAAACGATACCTCGTCCCTCTTTTTACTTCTAAAAACACATTTTAATGTTATCATTTGTTTTTAATTTAACGATGCTCTTTCAAACATTTTGAGAGTAAGAAATGGGAGGGAAGGTGAAACGATGAAAATTAATGAAGTGGAAGGCAGACATAGAGAGATATAGTTTCGCCTATTAGAAAAGCAAGATTACCTTCTTTAAAATAAAACAAAATATTTAATTTTCTTAAAAAAGTAAATTGAACGAAAATAATAGAATTTTTTTTTTTGAGAAATTTTAGGCAATACAGTAATAAAATTATTTTGTGGAAGTTCTTAAAGCAAAAATAAATGCCATCTTATTAATGAGAATTTTAAAAAGCAAATTCAACCAGGCGTGATTCTGAGATTTGCTGGAGGGAGGGACTAGAATTGTTTTTTTATTTATAGTCCTTTGAAATTATTATCATTGGTTAAGAATCCAAAATATTTGCCCCCTAATTCATATAACCAAAAAATTGAGCTCCAAATGGCTTTTAATTGATTTATATTCCTTTGAACAATATATTGAAATTGAAAGAAAGAGGTGTGCTTATTCGTATCTAGTCCAAATAGAATTCAATGTTTTATTGAAAAATCTGGTGTGACTGGCGCACGGCACACAACTTTCTCTTACCTTCGGTAATCGAAAGTTGTGTACTGTGCTTGTCACACCAGATTTTTCGTGTCGAAATATATTTAGTTCCCGACAGTACGGAATATTCTAATTTCAAGATGTAAAATTTATAAGTATGGGAACTCCTTCGATAGCTCAGTTGGTAGAGCGGTGGACTGTAGTGGCTCAAAACATAGATATAAGTATGGGAAAATATTTATATTTTGTTACCATGGCAACCATTTCTCCTATCTTCCTTATGAAATACAAGAGTAAAGTGGTCTTCAGAAGATTTCAATCGCAAAATGAGAAAATACATTTTAAAGAGCATATAAAAAATAATTGATTTTTCACACACTTTTTTCTCATTCACACTCACATTCACACACACATTCATACAGTCTTTTCGGCAACTTAGGCCATTTAAGACTTTGACGATAACCGTTGTAATATATATTATCTATTGTGAGTTCAGGCATTTCTATTTAAGCCATCTGGTATCCAGATGGCTTAAATAAAATCATCGGACTGCCTGGGTCCGAACCCGCGACGTTTGGTATAGGAGGTAGGCACGCTACTTACTACGCCAAACCCGGGGGCCATAATTGATTTTTGAATATAAAAAAAAATCGTTGGAGCAAATTTTGAGAAAATCGAAAAAAACTGAAAAAGTACATCAGTAAAGTACTAGTACTCTTTGGCCGATTTTGATTAAAAGCTTATTTTTCCGGTCCCGGGGGGTGTTTAATTTAAATATAAAATTTCAGCCTCATAGCTCAATTCCTTCATGCTTAAAATTGAACACACACACACACACACCCACACACACACACACACACACAGACAGACCATGTCGCGAAAACCACTTTTTTGGATTCAGGGGACCTCAAAACGTGAAGATCCATCAAAATCTCGACATCGAATTTTTGACATGAATCCAATACTTTCTCTCTATATATATATTACATATATACATAGGTAAGAGAAAGTAAAAAAAAATTTAATCATTTGCGAAGAGGGGGACAAATGCTCTGATTGTTCGAATCCCCCCCCCAAAAAAAAAAAAAAAAATTGACTACAGTACTGTCACCATAGGCGTAGCCAGACATTTTTGATGAGAAGGGGGGTTTCAAGAAAATTTATAAATCACTTTTTTTTTAGCTAGAGACTTTCTCTTACCCTATATGAAATATTATTATTGTATTATAGAGCTTAAATATCTAGTCACGGCTTGGGTCCCATGGGTGTAGAGGGGTTTGAACCCCCAAACCCCTCCCCTTTGCTACGCCTATGACTGACAGTGACATTTCTACAAAAGCAGGGTAATAGTCAAATTCATGAATTCATTTCGATTTGCTCTCTTTCTCGTTAAATAAGCTCCACAAGCCACTCTATCAAGAAGCTAGTTAATAAACTTGTGCTAGCTACGCATATTTTGCTCTTTTTTATTACAATATCACAAATTATTAATTTTCTCTGATTAAAATAATTAATAGGCCTATATCAAAATCAAGAAGAAATGTCTCAACATCTTAATACTTTGATCTTTTTCAATTATTTTCTCACATTTATTTAATTCTTTTTCTCTCTCTCTCTCTCTTTTTCCTTTAATAAAAAGAAGCTTGAACATAAATAATTAATTCCTTGAGACGAAACAATAACAACAACAACCCAAGAACGTGAAAGAAGCAATTAGTCAAAAAAATAAAAATATGATCGTTTTAACCTTGTTTAATATATTTTTAAAAAGAAAAAAAAAAACTTTCTTAATTTTTTCACTCATTAGAGATTGTAATTTTTAAAGTTTTTATTCATAATAAATGCGTGGGATGGATTGTAAGTTATTATCAGTTGAGAGTTTAAATTATAGAGAGAGAGAAAGAGGGAATTTGATATTTAAATTTATTTATTAAGATAACATGCCTCTATTAGTAGAGACAACAATAACAATTAATTAAATGACTTTATAATTGAAATTTAAACAACTTTGAAAGATAAAATAATGTAACCTCTCTAAATCCATCTCATTAATATTTAAAATAAAAAAGAAAAATTATACCAAATATTTTTTTATTTAAATTGGACACCCACAAACATGATTAATTAATTTATTAAGTCAAGCTGAATGGATGAACTATCTACCACTTATCATCTTTGAAGAATATCAATAAACCTACTCAATTTATGACCTTAGTTGTTTTATTCTTATAGGAACAGCAAGCGCGTGTTAGATATGAAGGATAAACAAGCCCTCGGTTTTGGTATAGTGGCTAGCGTGCTGGCCTACTATACCGAGGGTCGCGGGTTCGGATCTCAGGCAGTCCGATGAATTTATTTAAGTCATTTGGTATCCAAATGGCTTAAATAAGAATGCATGGACCCCATATAAATATATTATTAAATATAACGCTTATCATCAAAGTCTTATATGGCCTAAGTTGCCGAGAAGACTGTGTGTATGTGTGTGAGTGTGAATGGGAAAAAAGTGTGAGTGTCTAAGGTGCGGTCTGGAAAAGCCGTTAGAACACGATTGACTACCGAGTTACTCGAGGTGGCAAGAGATGGCGTTAGTTTTTCCCATAGGAATACAAGGGATTTATTCCATTTCATTTGAAAGATTTCAGCTAATTAATTAAGGGTATAAAATTCATTTTTTATTTTTTAACACAATGACTACTAATTTAATTATCTATAAGATATAGAGCAAATTTTTTAAAAATATCTTTTATTTAATGAGATTAATCTAAAAAAAAAAATGTATTTTCAAAAAAAGGGCTCCTATAAGTTGTAGATATTTTAAATAGCTTTAATTTAAAAAAAAAAATTGAGGTCGATAGCTTCAAAATTGTGGCCGCTGGAAACTCCCAAAATTAGCACCCCGAGACGCGCACCAATAGAAGGATAAACAGGAGGTTTACTCAGATTTTTTGTAGCTGATGACCGGGAAAAGTAAAAAAATAAATTTATATAATATCGTTTCAATTTATCCAAATAGTAAATGATATACAGTAGTTAGTTTTTCAGTAAGCAATCTATTGCAGCTAAATGTATTTATTGAATTGAAAAGACGGGAACGCCTGAAGTTAGAAAACCAGAAGCACACGTGAAGAGAGAGGGAAAGCACAAAAGGCGGAACTGCTGAGGAGTTGAGAGGCGGGTTAAGGGTGGCAGGTATCTTTACTTTCTTTTTTATCCCCTTCCTATACGCATATAAAATAGAAGATGCTATCCACTCATAACGAAATGGTTTAAATAATAATCCAATTAAGAACAATATATATTATCATTTCTAGCTACAATTACAAGATATGTCAAAAAATAATGTGCCAAATAATTTATTTTCAAATTTATATCAAATTTATTTTGATTTGCAACTGCGTAAACCAATAATCTGACTTGAAACGGATCGCGCCTCCCTTTATTTGACTAATTTCGCAATTAATTAACTATCGGGGCTCACTTGCAAATAATAAGGTTTACATACATTAAACGATATATGTATTTATGTATATATGCTCGCTCAGCCCTCTGAATTGATAAGAGAGAGCGGTGAGAGGGACTGAGTTTGGGTTTGATCACTTGCATAGTGATCAGGTCCTGAGTATTAGATGATATTAAATTGAATTTTCGATATTGTAATAATAAAAAAGTGAAAGAGAAAAGAAAGAAATTATTTTCTCTTGCAATTAATTACTAGTTTTACAGGACAATTATTATTTTTTTGGTTTTATCTGTATGGCAGTGGATTCCAAATATTCCAACGTATGTTACCATTTCGCCTCCCCCATTTTATAAAATAATAAATATAAACACAAAAAATTAAAAATTAATAAATACAAAGGCAAAAAAGCCCTCGGGGCATGGCGTAGAGGTTAGCGTGCTAACCTCGTATACCAAACGTCGCGGGTTCGGACCCCAGGCAGTCCGATGATTTTATTTAAGCCAATTGGATACCAAATGGCTTAAATAAGAATGCTTGGACCCCTATATGTATATTTATCAATAACGGTTATCGTCTAAAGTCTTAAATGGCCTGAGTTGCCGAAAAGACTGTGTGAATGTGTGTGTGAGTGTGAGTGTGAATGAGAAAAAAGTGTGAATGTTTTTAAAACAAAAAAAAAAAAAGGCAAAAAAAAGATATACTGTTTATCGTATTATATCTAACAAATTAAGACTCTGCCTGGTTTCGTCATAGATATTGAGAACTCGCTTTGTAAATGTCTTTCTACCAACTAGCAGACGAAATTGGACTGTATGACGAGGCCAGGGAGTGTTAATTTATTAACCACATTAGTCCTGATGAAGGGAGGCGTTTAGACCCCTGAAACGTCGACCACATAGTGAAAAAAATCTGGTGTGACTGGTCGCACGCAATGATAAAGCAAAAACAGACACCAGAATTAATGCGATCAGAGTTTATCTCTCACAACAATGATGCAACTGTCGCACAGCACAACTTTCTCTTACTTTCGGTAATTGAAAGTTGTTTTGTGCTTGTCACACCAGATTTTTTGTGTCTACATATATTTAGTTCCCGACAGTACATTTGAATTCAAGATGTGAAATTTATAAGTTTAGGAAAATATTTATATTTTGTTACCATGGCAACCATTTCTCCTATCTTTCCTATGAAATGCAAGAGTAAAGTGGTCTTCAGAAGATTTAAATTGCATAATGAGAATATACATTTTAAAGAGCATCTAATAAATTGATTTATGAAATTAAAAAAAAAAAACTTAATTTTGAGAAAATCGAAAAAAACTGAAAAAGTACATCAGTAAAGTACTCTTTGGCCGATTTTGTCTAAAAGCTTCGTGTCACGTCCTATGGGGGTGCTTAACTTAAATATAAAATTTCAACCTCCTAGCTCAATTCCCTCATGCTTTAAATTGAACCCAGAAACACACACAGAGAGTACATGTCGCGAAAACCACTTTTTTGGATTCAGGGGACCTCAAAACGATAAGATCCATCAATCTCGACATCGAATTTTTGACATGAATCCAATACTTTCTCTCTCTCTCTCTCTCTCTCTCTCTTTTATATATATATATATATATATATATATATATATATATTAACATATACATATAGGTAAGAGAAAGGATTAAATTTTGCCTGAAAATACCCCCAATACAAGCGTTATCATTGAAATACTTATTACAATAATTACACATTCCCTATTTTTCCAATATTCAATCTTTTAGAATACGACCAGACGAACGCTTACATAGAAAAACCAACCTAATATCAGGATCTCTACTCTAGTCTATAAGAAGCATAATACAGGGATGACATGCTATTTTCAGTAACTACTTAAAATTTGTTATTTATTAAATTAGCTTTTACTAATTTTGCATGATCATTGGCTTCCTTTCTTCTAAAGGTATTCTGAATTTGCCTATTAAATCGAGATTGATTCAAATGGTTTGATTGTGTATGGGATGCGAGAGAGAGAGAGAGAGAGAGAGAAGGAGATAGATAAAGCAATCTCTCAAGGAGTGTATGAGAGAATGAGAGAGAGAGAGACTAACGAAATTGACATCCCAGGAATAGCAAGAATACCAACCATCGTATGGCAAATAGCAAATGAGGCTGCTCTCGAGTGGTTAACTTAACTTAGGTGATGGGAATTAACAGCAGTAGTTCTGATGTAGACCTCAATGGGGTACTTGTTGTGAATAAACGGCATCTAAATTTATAATTGATTTCTCTCAACTTTGATTATAAACGTTATGAAGAATTGATTATTAAATTGTACGTATTAATATTCATTCATATAAGAGTATGTGTTTGTGTTTGTCTGTTGGAGTCCCTCTCTCTTGGAATTCTCTGCAAAACTATTCATTTACTTAAATGGAATTGTTGATAATATACAGTACAAAGCGAGTGCTTGTGGCACTTGAATTTAATTCAAAGCTAGTAAATATAAAAAATACATTTAAAAAAATTTACTTTTTTCTCTGAATCATCCCATTCATCTCTTTAGAAAGAAGAATGAAGCCAAAAAAATAATAATTCAAACATTCCTAATTTTTTCCAAGGGAAGTCATGACTAACAAAAAAAAAAAAAAAAACAAATTTCCCAAATGAAATGTTCGTTTATTTCTAAACGAAAGAAACCAAAGAAAACTTCTTCAACAAAAACAATATTTTGATCAAAAATTTTAATTTTATTATCAAATTAAAAAATCTGGTGTGATGGTCGCATAGCATACAACTTTCTCTTACCTTCAGTAATTCAAAGTTGTGTTCAGTGCTTGTCGCACCAGATTTTTTGTGTCGACAACCAAACTGAAACCGAAGGTTGGGACCCCTGCAAGTTGTTTAAAAAATAAGCTTACCTCATCAGCCCTATTCAAAAAGAACTTGTATTTATTATAAAATAATTAAGCCGGCATCCACCATTTGGTTACCAAATGGTTTAAATAAAATCTTCGGACTGCCTGGGATCCAAGCCCTCGACCCTTGGTATACAAGGCAGGCGCGCTACCAACTACGCTAAGCCCAATATATATCCCTCTAATATATAAATTAACATATAATGAATATCGTTTAGTCTTATAATGCCTGAGTTGCCAAAAAGACTGTGTGTATGTGTGTGTGAGTGTGAATGGGAAAAAAGTGTGAGTGTTAAAAAAAAGCCCCCGGGCTTGGTGTAGTTGGTAGCCGGATGATTTTGTTTAAGCCATTTGGATACCAATAGATAGAAATGCCTGGACCCCCAAAAGATATTATCATATATATAACAGTTCTTATATGGCCTAACAAGTTGCCGAATAGACTGTGTGAATGTGTGTGAAATAGAAAAAAAAAATTAAAAAGAATTAGCTTGAATTTAAAATGAATTAGAATAGTATAAATTTCAAGAGGTACCTACTCACCAAATGAAGAATTTCTGAAATTATAACCGATCAGCGCTCGGACCACGTCTAACAGGATCGGCACTCTCAGCCTTACTGAATGAAGCACAAAGAATAACCAGGTTTGAAGCCGTTTTCAGCCTGTTGAAACAAGAATAAAACCATGTAGAAAAGTCTATTTATCTCTATATATTTGTCTACGTGAGAATGGCATGTGTGTGTGTGTGTGTGGGAGAACAAAAGGATTAATATAAAACTAGCCGGTGGGCTTCGTCCCCCCCCCCCTGGACCTCCCTGAGTCGGGCCCTTGCCTTTTCTTAATTATGAGAAGCTTCAAATAAAATCATGGGACTGCCTGGGGTCCGAACCCCCGACTTTTGGTATATGAGGTTAGCACGCTAACCCCTACACCAAGAGCCGAGGGCTTTTCTTAATTATGAAAAAAATATTATTACTATATTCTAATCCAGTGCCTGATTGAGACCACAGTACCGTACTCGCTTATTTAAATTTGATAGATAGCTAGAGTGAAGTAGAGTAGACTGAAATTTAGTGATTTATCAAATTTAAATAAGCGAGTGCGGTACTGTGGTCCAGTAGTAGGGCATGGATGCTGAGTGCCCATCGCTAGATCCGTGGTGCAACTCCTGGAGTACCTAACTTTTTCGTTTATTTAAATCAATAAATATTTGAACATATACATTTTAAAGGGTATCTAAAAAAAATTGATTTATGAATTTTAATCAAAATCGTTAGAGCGAATTTTGAAGGTAAGAGAAAGTAAAAAGAGCATTTATTAATATTTGTTCTCATTTCTCTTTGCATATATTCTTTCGAAATTAATTTGAATTGTTATTAGAGATGGATTATTTTAATATTGAGAACCGATTTTCCCATGTCAAAATATTGACAATTGAATCAAACAAATTATTCAAATGTGTTGTTATGATCGGAGTTTAGAACAAAGACAAACAAACAAGTTATCAATTCCCTAGTTTTCTTGTTCAATGAATACGCAATGAATTATAGAACAAGTATGAAAATAAAATATTCTAGGTCTAGAGAGAAATTATCAAGATTAAATAATTTATATTTATTAAAAATAATATTCAACTAGGAGCAAATAGGGAACGCTCAAAATGCTATAATTTTTAAGATAAAGTTTGATAATTATAATTATATACAGATTCCTATCGGGATCCCCGTTTATTTACCCGAAGTGCTTGGTGCACGAAGACACACACCTCAAACCCAACCAGCCTCTGGCCGTAGCCATTTACCGGCACCCCGCGAAGTTACATCATTTCCTATCTCTAACTCCTCCTCCTGCTTACGTCTCTAGCTAGTGAACTAATCCTTATTTCTGGTTCCAACCGGCTCCTTATATCCAACCTCTTCTATGCTCGGGAGGATGTCCTAGTTTGAGGAGGGACTCCCTCAGCACCGGCGTGTAGCCTACTCCTTTCGAAGAATGCATCACTGAGAGGGAACCTTCTTTAGGTCCCTTCCACAGGACGGGATGTCACAGCAACTCCCTCTCCCCTGAGAGTTGCCTGATGGCTATTGTGGTAAGATCCTATATTCCAATCCAGGGCTTGCTTGAGGCTTTGTTATAAATATTTTTATTTAATGAAGAATCCCCACGCCCAGGGTTTGAACAGGGATCTTCTTTGTAGAAGCCGAAACCCTAGCCCACTACACCAGCGAGCCCCCCTATAAAGTTTGATAAAGTTGCGTGCGCTTATTTACACTAGATTGTTATTTTTACACAAAATAATTAGGCCATCCGTGATTGGCGTTTTTTTAAATATTATTTCAAACGTTTATATCAATATTTTATTTAAATTTTAGTGAGGAGATCCCCCCTGATAAGAAAGCAATTAACTTCTCACACTCTCTCACGTAATCGAACCGGGTGTGGTCTCTCTCTCTCACCTAGGATGCTCACCTGAATTGAGACTGGTTTATTATCTAATCTACCATTATCATTATCATTAGAGGGGTCGAGGTTTCGTTTTCAATGAGAATTAACGAGGAGAACACACTCTTAATGATCTCTCACTTGCTCTTGGGCACTTATAAGTATTTAAAATTATTTTTTTTCCGGCGATGTTATGCAAATTTTTAATTACATTGGGCGGTATAAAAATTAAGATAAAATAACGAATATATTTTCGTTAAAAATTACTCCTTTATTTTTATATTTTATAATAGTATAAGCTTATTTATTTAACCCCTTCAAACCCAGTGTCCATTACAATGGGCATCATTTAAAAATTAAGAATATATGAGCCGTTTATTTCGAAAGTCGCCTACCATTCTTGGTAAGAAAACGCATATTATTCACTTAATAATTGCCACGGGTCGAAAATGGCTCGAATGGGTTCGTGTAAATATTGTACAGTGCGTGCCTTGGCGACAACTTGGTCTAGTGCCAGTGCCGGTTCTAGGATTTTGGCGTCCCGATGCAGAACAGTAATTGACGCCTTACAACGTTAAAATTTTGCACTTGCTCGCCTTCAGCGGGAAATTTTTCCCCTCTCGTGAATTCATCACGGAAATTTTTTCCGCCGTGCGAAAAAATTTTATTTACGCCCCTGAATGCAGGAATTTGCTCACCCAAGGCGAGCAAGGAGGTCCAGGGGGTTAAATATTGCTTAAATTATGGCGCCCTTATACGGAAGCGCCCCAATGCGACGCATCTTTTGCTTACACGTAGAGCCGGCCCTGTCTAGTGCACTCCGTGAGCTCAGCGGCGTAACTAGCCTTTGATGGCGGGGGGAGGGGGCGAAGCCCAACTGGGGAGCCGTTTTTCGTTCGAGCTTTTTTTTTTAGATTATACGAATCTCGTTCAAGCATTTTTTTGATATTTTTCTCGGAATTTGTGATATAAAATTAATTTATTGTGAAACTTCAAAAAAAGATGGAGATTCTGGGAAAAAAAAGCCGGAAAGCCGGATGCGCTAGGGGGCCTATGTCAGTATCGAGGGGCGCGTGGAGCGGAAGGGGGGGGGAGACGAGCGCCCCCCTTCGCCTCCACCTGGTTACGCTACTGCGTGAGCTTAGACGCTTAGATTGTATTAAAATTATAGATATACCAGTTATAATAGCTCATGATAACACCATCAAGTGGCAGTGGCGCAACCAAGTTGCGCCAAGTATTTAGTTTTGTCCCTGGGGGGTTTTATTGTTTTTTAGGGACATTAACAATATATCTTCCTGAAGATGAGAAAGATGCGCTCCCGAAAAGTCGACGAAATTTAAATATTTAAATATAAATAAGATTTTTTATTCCATGCTGGCTGCCTACATCCATTTGGTATCCAAATGGCTTAAATAAAATCATCGGACTGCCTGGGATCCGAACCCTCGACCCATGGTATACAAGGCAGGCGCGCTACTAATTACGCCAAGCCCGAGGGCGGCTTAGGATTTACTCACATGGACTAAAAAAATAAAAAGCCTGGCGACTACTTTTATATTATTTTATAAAGCCATCTGAAGCCATATCTCACAATAGACTGAAATCGTCCCGTCCCCTCCTAAAAAGACCAATAAATATTTTTAAAAAAATTTCCTGCTACATGTATTTTTAATCCAATATATAAGAATAAAATATTTATAAATTACATAGTATTTGATATTTGTGTAATTGTAATATTGAGTAATGAATGAGAGGTATTGTAAATGGGAGGGAAAGAGATGAGAGAAATAATGGAAATGAAAGACTCATAGATTTACAAAAAGTTTATAAAAAATGTCAAATATTTAGAGCCTACCTGATCAAGTTGAAAACCAGATGATATTCAATAAACCAGAAACAATAACAGAACACACACAAGCTCACTAATTATAAAAATACTAATAAATAATAAAACACACAACACTAAAAAGGAGCGAAACAACACTGAATGATTTCCTTTTGGTCACGTGATCTTAGTCTGTTGTCGGTTGCATTGTCGCCAAATTTGAATTCTCTTCCCTTTACTTGCCTAAATTGAAGGTAGATGACATTAGTGGTATTACAAATTAATAACAAATTGCCATGCGAGTTTTTGAAGCTCAACTAGATGATCTTCTTCTACCCTATGTGGGGTCGGCAAAATTAATTTATAAAAAATGAGACCGAGAGAAAAGCACGCCGACCCGTCTCACGGCCTGACGTTTGATATGAAAAAGGGGAAAAAAAGGCTAACATAAAGGAAAGGAAGAAATGCTAGTTTATTAGATATGAAATTAGCTGACATTTGAATATAAAAAAAAATTCTTTTCATTAAAATAAATTGATTAAATAAATAAATAAATAAATAAATTGATGGTCAAAAACTTTTATTTTTAAGTTTATAGTTTTAATTTTAAAATTTGAAAAGTTATCTGAATTTTTTATTCATTATGAAAGACAGATTTAAATTCACGAGCGGGAGCCAATGTGGAAAAATGGAAAGCATCTTTTGAAAGGAGTAGGGAGGAAGGAGGCGGCGATCACGTGACTAATGGAAAGCTCTCTTCCCTCCTTTCTTCTACTATTTTTTTTTTACTTGTCGTAACGTTCAATTATTTCAATTTATAATCGTGTTTTTATTCTAATTTTTTGTGTTTTTATTCTAATGTTTTGTGTTTTTTCTTATTGGTTGTGCTTTGATAGTGTTTTATGATCAATCTCATCACTACACTTTTACGGGTAATTATTAAATTATATTATTTATTTCCTTTTTATTAACTGACCTGTCATGGCGTCTTATTTTTATTTCCAATCATCTCGTTAATCTATTGAATTAACCCTTCTTTAAGGAATGTTCTTTGTTCTATCAATAAGATCATTTATTCTTAATAGTAAATTTCAAAATAATTTTTTTTACTTTCTCTTACCTCTATATATATATGTTAATATATATAGAGAGAAAGTATTGGATTTATGTCAAAAATTTTATGTCGAGTTTTTGATGGATACACACGTTTTGAAGTCCCCTGAATCCATAAAAGTGGTTTTTGCGAAATGATCTGTGTGTGTGTGTGTGTGCTGTCTGTCTGTGTTCAATTTAAAGCATGAAGGAATTGAGCTACGAGGTTGCAATTTTATATTTAGGTTAGCCGTGAAAATAAGCTTTTTATAAAAATCAGCCAAAAAGTATTAGGCCCCTAGTACTTTCCTGATGTATTTTTTCAGTTTTTTTTCGATTTTCTCAAAATTAACTCCAAAGATTTTGATTAAAATTCAAAAATCTGGTGTTACTGGCGCACAGCACACAACTTTCTCGAAAAAAAAAATTTACCTTCGGTAATCGAAAGTTGTATATTGTGCTTGTCACACCAGATTTTTTGTGTCGACATGTATTTAGTTCCCGGCAGTAGGGAACATTTGAATGCAGATGTAAAATTTATAAGTGTGTGAAAATATTTATATTTTGTTACCATGGCAACCATTTCTCCTATCTTTCCTATGAAGCACAAGAGTAAAGTGTGCTTCAAACAATTTTGAGGGCGAAATGAGAATATACATTTTAAAGAGCAGCTAAAAAATAACTGATTTTTGAATTTTAATCAAAATCGTTAAAGCAAATTTTGAGAAAATCGAAAAAAACTGAAAAAGTACATCAGTAAAGTACTAGTACTCTTTGGCCGATTTTGATTAAAAGCTTATTTTTCCGGTCCCGGGGGTGTTTAACTTAAATATAAAATTTCAACCTCTTAGCTCAATTCCTTCATGCTTAAAATTGAACACACCACACACCCACCCACCCACCCACAGACAGACCATGTCGCGAAAACCACTTTTTTGGATTCAGGGGTCCTCAAAACGTGAAGATCCATCAAAATCTCGACATCGAATTTTTGACATGAATCCAATACTTTCTCTCTATATATATATATTACATATATACATAGGTAAGAGAAAGTAAAAATCAATTATTTTTTAGATGGTCTCTAAAATGTATATTCTCATTTTGCTATTGAAATCTTTTAAAGACCACTTTATTCTTGTACTTCATGTACAACAGGGGTGGGCAAATACTTTTAAGCTCGGGCCAAAATGAAATTTTCAAAATGTCTCCCGGGCCGCAGGACTATACCGCGTACGCTTTCCACACCCGAATGTTTTGGGTGGAGTTTTTTCCCTGCCCAAGAAATTTTTTGGCAAAAACACTATAAAGTATCATTTTAAAGCATTTGGACAAAGAAATTTGACAGTTAATACCCTGGTAGGAATTTCCAATGCTGACAATTGGCCGAACCTTGGGCCAGTTGTCATCAGTTGTAATTTGCCAAGCCTTGAGTAGTGGCCATTGGGCCAAGCCTGGTCGAGGCTTGGCCCAATGGTATTATATTATTAAACCGATCTTGGGAAGACGAATAGACCAAGCCTGGTCCGAAGCTTGGCCCAATGGTATTATATAATTAAATCGAGCCTTGGAAAGTCACCAATGGACCAAGCCTGGTCTATTATAATAGATAATAGTAATAATAAATTGTCTTACTTGGGTGTACATGCGAACAATTTGTGCCCACTAAAATACGAGTATGTCCCGTAATTTTTAAAGAAAATGAAAGATTATAATCGAACAGACCTAGTATGCTTGCATACATAAAATTAGGGATATGGTTACGGCTGTTCGAAATTATAATACTCTATTATTTATATACTGTATTTCATTATTTATATGCACTCTACGCACACTAATACTGTTGATTTCAACAAAATCGCATAAAAGGGATTTTTCAAGGGGGATAAAGTAAGCAAAAGGGCGGATCCGGCCCGCGGGCCGGCTTTTGCCCACCCCTGATGTACAATGTTCAGGAAAGATAGGAGAAATGGTTGCCAACTGTCGGAACCTAAATATATATCGACACAAAAACTGGAGTGACAAGCAGAGTACACAACTTTATCTTGCCGAAGAGAAATCTTAAAAGAAAGTTGTGCTGTGCGACTATCACACCAGATTTTTTTTAAATTTCTTTAAGGTCTTTTTCGACATAGGAGGTCAAATTTCAAAATAATTGCTGACTCGTGATAGGATTTTATATCTCTTTGTATTGCCTGTTATAAATTACTGTATTCTAAAAATTCTATTAGGCCTATATATTTCATCATGAAATTTTATTCATTAATAGATTTGTGATATTTTTATTTTTTTTTTAACACTCACACTTTTTCCCCATTCGCATCACACACACATACACACAGTCATTTCGGCAACTCAGGCTCTATAAGACTTTAAGCGATAACCGTTATTTTCATAATATATATATCTGGGGTTCAGGCATTCTTATTTAAGCTATTTGGTATCCAAATGGCTTAAATAAAATCATCGGACTGCCTGGGATCCGAACCCGCGACCCTTGGTATACAAGGCAGGCTCGCTACCAACTACGCCATGCCCGAGGGCTATTTTTTATAATTTGTATTAAAATATTTTGTGATTCTCGAATGATGTGCAGTATTTATATTTTTCATTAAGTGAAGTGTTTCTTCATTACTCTCTAAAAATAAACTCAATTACATGTATGTCTTTGTGAACATACGCGTACATTTGAGGTACAAATATTAATAATATCTTTAATAATAAAACCGATTTAAATGAGCAAAGCACGGATTATGGAAAAAAAAAATTAGAGGTGCTTTTAAAGGATTTACGTCACAGGGATGTTTGACGTCAACTTGCTGCGCCCACCTTTTTCCCTTTTCCACTCGCTTCCCCGCGTAACATCATAGCCCGAGAGAGGTCTTTGTTTATTTATTTGATTTAGAATAATATTATAATTTAATTTTCACATACTGTAGGTTAAAATTGCTTTTATAGAAGATTTTTTTTTAATATTCAATTGATTATTTATTATATTGTATTATAATTTGAGTGTTTTTTTTTACTTTCGTTTGATGCGAATTTAATGGATTAACTAACTACTTAAATTAATTAAAATCATTTTATCGCTTATTTCTTTTTTCTTTCTCTTCCTATGTATATATGTAATATAGTATTTAGAGAGAAAGTATTGGTTCATGTCAAAAATTCGATGTCGAGATTTTGATGGATCTTCTCACGTTTTGAGGTCCCCTGAATCCAAAAAAGTGGTTTTGCGACATGGTCTGTCTGTGTGTGTGTGTTCAATTTTAAGCATGAAGGAATTGAGCTACGAGGTTGAAATTTTATATTTAATAATGAACTCACCAGGACTGCAGATAAATTTAGAAGATGAAAAAGGTCAATTCAGTCCTCGAGAATTTCGAGAATGAAACATGAATACATTATAATAAAATAATATATTTATTCTCTCTAGTTGACAATTATATAATCTCAGACCTCTTGGGTTTATATTTAAGTTAAACACCCCGGGACCGGAAAAATAAGCTTTTAATCAAAATCGGCCAAAGAGTACTAGTACTTTACTGATGTACTTTTCAGTTTTTTCGATTTTCTCAAAATTCGCAAACACAACTGTCTAGAAAAATAAACTTCTTACATTTTATTCTAAAAAAATATCTTTACTTTCGTCTAGGCTTGTTTTGTGTCTTTTTTATGTATAGGTAAAGGTCCTAATCGCACACACATATAGTTTAAAAAATCTGGTGTGACTGGGCACACAACTTCTCTTACCTTCGGTAATCGAAAGTTGTGTACTGTGTGTCCACCAGATTTTTTGTGTCGACATGTATTTAGTTCCCGGCAGTAGGGAATATTTGAATTCAGATGTAAAATTTATAAGTAGGGGAAAATATTTATATTTTGTTACCATGGCAACCATTTCTCCTATCTTTCCTATGAAGCACAAGAGTAAAGTGTGCTTCAAACAATTTTGAGGGCAAAACGAGAATATACATTTGAAAGAGCATCTAAAAAATAATTGATTTTTGAATTTTAATCAAAATCGTTAGAACGAATTTTGAGAAAATCGAAAAAAAACTGAAAAAGTACATCAGTAAAGTACTAGTACTCCTTGGGATTTGATTAAAAGTTATTTTTGGTCCCGCGGAGTGTTTAACTTAAATATAAAATTTCAGCCTCATAGCTTAATTCCTTCATGTTAAAATTGAACACACACCCACCCACACACCCACCCACCCACACACAGACAGACCATGTCGCGAAAACCACTTTTGAATTCAGGGGACCTCAAAACGTGAAGATCCATCAAAATCTCGACATCGAATTTTTGACATGAATCAATATTTTCTATATATATATTACATATATAATAGGAGAGAAAGTAAAAATGAACTCTGTGAAATCTAAAACAGAAGAATAATCGAAATCTCGAGGTTAAATATATTGACCATTACAATACTTTCTCTACTTCGTAAACGTATACGTATACGAAAGTATAAATAAAACATATATTAACTAGTTTGAAAAGAGATGGAATTTTTTTCAAACAACGCTCAAACAGTATGTAAATAAACAACTCAATATATCGTTTAGATAACAAATTTGCGTGATAAGTTCGTGTTTGATTAGGCGAAAATTGCGCCTCCTGGAGTCGAACCAGGACCTCCACGCTTTCGCGGAGGGCGGACTACCTTTCTTTATCCTAGGTCGCCAGCCCATCTTATCTTAAATAAATAAAACAAATTTTCCAAAATTGCTGATTTGAAAGAGAGGTTCGTAGAAATACTGAAGAAAACACTTAAGAAAACGGTATTTTTCACTCATTAGTGAAATGACACCAAGTTGCTTTGATTAGCAGCCATATCCAAATCACTTAAGTCGTCATATCTTCCTCATTTCATTTCTTTCTTTTGTTTTTACCAAGTAATATACTTCGACATTTTTCTAATAGTGGCGAAAGTCCGGAAATTCAATTTTTGAGTTACTACCTAGCCTATCTTTGTTAAAACGTCTTCTCTTTTGAATGCCAAAGTGGCGAAAATATATTTCCATTCATCATTTTTTGCCCGGTTATTTAAATGTGGGCCTATATGCAGCGGCGTAACTAGCCTTTGAGGGCGGAGGGGGCGAAGCTCAACAAGGGCGTCTTTTTTTAAGTTGTAATATAATTTAAAAGTAAACTATCCGTGTTTTTGGACAATCTATGGAAAGAATATTATAAAATCACCGTCCCTGGACTATATTTTAGAAGCCTTAGGGCGCCTATGTCGGTATAGATGGGCGCCAAAGGCTTGATGCGCCTGGGGCTGAGGGGGCGAGAGCCTCCCTTCGCCCCCACCTAGTTACGCTACTGCCTATATGTTAAAAAAAACTTTCAAACGCCTTTTCTGGAATTGTTGAATTTTTTACTTTAGCTACTATGATTCTCAGTAGGCGATATAGTGAGTGCGACCGAAAGGTTAGAGGTAGTGACATTGTCAATATTGATAGTATTAATATCTTTACACCAAATTTCTTCCGGGGAAAGTTTCAATTTTCTTTCTTATAAAAATAGGTGCCAATTTCAAAAATAGCAACGCAATATAAAATTATACAGTATTTTTCGTTGATGCAGGTCATGTCTTCCCTATTTCCTTATTCTTTTATTTATGATTAATAATAAATCTTCTTCTGTAGTAGTAAATAAGAATGGAATGTACTAAAAAAGGTAAAATCTCCACGTATCGATTTGTGCGGAAGTCATTTGATGAAAAAGTAAGGTATAAAAAAAAGAGAAAAATTCATCATCCATGCACAGCCGGATCTAAGTTAACCGTGTGTGTGAGTGAAAAAAAAAATAGAAAAAAGAAGGGCTTGTGTATGTGTGTGTGTGTGTATGGGAAAGGGTGGAAAGGGAAGTATCCTAGCTGGCCATCGATTGAACCTATAAATTGGCCCAGGAGGAGGGCCTTAAGGAGTTTTACTGCTTCCTGGCGAATAAAAAAAAAAAAGTTTTTCACGCGGTTTTAGCTTACAACTGATAAAGGGGTGCAAAAAAATGGATATTGCCCTGGAAATATTCAAGCCTTTAGAGCAAGCAACGCCTCTGGGAAAAAAAGAGCTCAAAATTGAATTGGAGGGTTCTAAGATAAAAGTCCAACATACAATGTAATATAATTCATTTAAGGGAATGTGGTTTTTTCAGATGAAACAAAAGAAATAATCATCTACTGTATTTATAACGAAAAAAATATTTTTTACGATGGAATAATTTTATATACGTATTCATATTCTCTAATCTTATTATTATATATTTTTTTGACATTTATAATAAAAATTACGCTTTGTTTAACTTCATATTTATTTTAAAAAAATAAAAAAGATACACCGTTTTATTTTTATATCAAACAAAGCGGTGTTATTTATTGGCGAGGCCAAATTTAATTAATATACTAATAGTTTCATTTTTACTTTTAAATTAATTTTCATTAAAATTTCAGATGGCCTCGTAAATCGTTTCGGCAATGGAATCGGCCTACATGAACCATCTGAGGGACCCAATGGAGGACAATGTGAGTTTTTTTATAAATAAACTTTTAAGAAATATAATTAATATAATATTATTGTACTTAGAACCCCCTGAATTAAACTATTATAACTACAAATGAATTTCTAAAAACCAATTTGTGGAATAAAAAAATACTCCAGTAATAAAAATCTGGGGTGACTGGACGCTTAGCACACAACTTTCTCTTACCTTCGGTACAGTAATTGAAAGTTCTGCTTGTCACACTAGATTTTTTTTTGTTGACATTTGTTAGTTTTTGACAGTATAATAGAATTCAAGATGTAAAATTTATAAAGATAGAAGAATATTTACATTTTGTAAAAAGCTGAAAAAGTAGTAGATACTAGCAAAGTACTAGTACTTTTTGGCCGGTTTTGTTCAAAAGCTTCGTGTCACGTCCGAGGGGGTACCTAACTTAAATATAAAATTTCGGCCTCCTAGCTCTTTTTGTTCACACGCAAACCATTTTGCGGGTCTCACTTTTTGAGTCCTCAAAACGTATTTCATTTTCTTCCTTAAGATATAGATGGAATTTTCATCAAAACCTCGACCTTTAATTTTTCACATGAATCCAATACTTTCCTTTCTTTAAACTATAAACTTATTGGTAGATCATCTCTATCTATCATATATAGATAGAAGAAAGTAAAATATTTATTTAAATTATATTGGCCTCTAATTAATTTAAATAAATTGGAAAATTGCGAAAAAAGTTTTAAATGACATGCTGATGATAAGGATTTATTAGACAAATTTACTAATAAAGTGTTTATATTCCTACCATATCCACTACCTCCCCTACCTGTAGGCGGAGAGAGAATGAGTCAAGAGTGGGGAAGTGAATAGATTCATTCCAGACTTGTGTAAGAGAAAGAAATAATCAGTGCGCTTATAACTGTTCAACCAACTTCGTATTTCTCATTTTCGCATAAATTATAAAAGGTAAAAAACATCGGTTTTTTTTTTTTAATATTATTTTTTTCAATAACACCATTTAATAAGATTGAAATTTCAGTAGCTAACTTTTTTTTTTAATTTTGGCATCCAGGCCCTCGTATCTTTGACTATTTTTAATTAGTTGACTTTGTCGTAATTTCTCGGACGAGTAAATTTTGTGATTTACCTTTCTTCCTTAAGATAAAGATTTTGTTTGAAAGTTGAATCTGATTTGTTTTCAATTTATATTATTTACTTTCTCTTTTTTTCCCAAGTAATTTAGACAATTCAAGTGTACAGTGGCGTGCATAGGGGGGAGGAGGGGGGGGGGCTGCGGTTCATATTTTGAGGCAGCAGTTGTAAAAAACAACTTGTCCAGTTCAAAAGTTTACTATTAGATTTC
The DNA here is from genome assembly GCA_023213315.1 of Euborellia annulipes. NCBI lineage: Eukaryota > Metazoa > Arthropoda > Insecta > Dermaptera > Anisolabididae > Euborellia > Euborellia annulipes. The sequence continues at coordinate 24,606 of JAKCPI010017395.1, forward strand.
CATGAATTATTAATTCCTATATGATTTTGAATATTTTTCCTCCACATCAAGTCAATGTAGGGTAGAAAATATTATCTCTAAAGTTTTGGCCGGGTAGTGTTCCGCCTTCGAGTAGAAGTTCTATGTACTACTCCGAGCTCGTTTATCCAATGGATAACTTCACGAATATAAATGACAGAAACAATCTGCAATCTATCCCTTTTTTTTTGTTATTATTCATTTTATGTCAGTCAGGATTATATTTCTACGATATATGGCAAGTTGTTGAAGATGATTATTTGAATATTTTCTAATATCTGTTCGAGGGTTGGCCACTTTCTCTGACGAGTCGAATATTCTCTCCTAACTTCTGTTAACGCATGGCAATATTGAAATTTTGGTAAAGAAATTAATTATTTTAATTTATTAACATTATTTAAATTAATTTCAATTTTTATTTTTAATAATTTTTATATGTTATGTGACTATTAAATTCCTAGCTTATACAAAACCTTTATTACTGTTTGGGTTTTTGCATTACACACTAACTACCCATACATGAAGCACCCGGCCCTTAGAGTTGTATTTTGGGGTAAATCTGTATAATAACATAAACATGCGTTATTTAAGATAATATGAAGAATTTCATGCAAACCATATACTAAAAATATTAGTGATTATAAGTGACCAAGCAAACGATCAGGATCATAAGTGAATAAACAAATAGATAAAAAAAAAGTTTAATTCGTTAAATGATAAGATGATATACGTAATAAATAGCAAACAAAATAATACATAAATATTTAGTTTCATAATTTGGTGAAAATTACTTTGGAATTGGACTCTAGTCGAGATGGTGGTTGGTTTCTATTTATTTTTGTCTCGAGGTAATTTATATTAGAAAATTAAAAACATTCCATCTCATAATTACATTTTAGTTTTAATATCTCGAAAATCGAGTTGGTAAGAGTTTAATTAACTTGCTTTTAGAGTGGTCATATTTATTTTAAATCACTTTGAATAGAATTTATTGTAACTGAAAAAATAGATTTTATTTTAAAATAAAGTCAGCCCCACATGTAGCGATTCAGGTTTTGAACTGAAGAGTTTACCTTCCTTTTGATTGCATTTGTTTGATAAATTGTTCACAATTTCTATTTCAATATAATTTAATAATTATAATATTAATACCAAGGACAAAATTAATATTAGTAATTCTCCTATAATTATATTAAGATAATAATGATAATGTAAACAAAGGCTTATAATAATATTGTTTGTCATTGACCTTGGGCGGTAACGAATGTCAGCTGACTTCAGCAAGTGAGTGAGAGAAGCCAAGGTCAATTTGAGTTTATAAATAAATAAATAAAGGTACTGGCAAACCAATAGGCAAATGACCTCTCAAAGAGACATTCTTATCAATACAGAGATGTATTTAAAATAATAATTCTATCATCATTACTCTCTCTCTCAAAGTCCAAACTGTTATATAAGACATTGATATACCACTGATAGAGATTATTTTTTAGAGTTAAAAATCTCGTATTTTGCGAATAAAAAAATGTCATTGCACAACTATACCGTTAGACCTTTTAAATAGTTTTCCTGCGTCTCCCCTCCCTTTTTTTCAAGGTCTGGATATTTGTTGGATTCTGTTTATAAGATAAAAGGTATCGAATGAAGGGCTTGTCTAGGACATAGGAAGGGGGGGGGGGGAGAATTGCATAGTAGTTTAAAAATAAAAAATGAAAATATTTCTCTCTCTATACATATATATAGAGGTAAGAGAAAGTAAAAACCGAAAAAGTACATCAGTAAAGTACTAGTACTCTTTGGCCGATTTTGTTCAAAAGCTTGGTGTTACGTCCCAGGGGGGTGCCTAACTTAAATATATAATTTCAACCTCCTAGCTCATTAGGTTCTTGAGATATTTTGTTCACAGACAGACCATGTCGCGAAAACCACTTTTTACTTTCTCTTACCTATGTATATATGTAATATATATATAGAGAGAAAGTATTGTTACTTTCTCTTACCTATGTATATATGTAATATATATATAGAGAGAAAGTATTGGATTCATGTCAAAAATTCGATGTCGAGATTTTGATGGATCTTTACGTTTTGAGGTCCCCTGTATCCAAAAAAGTGGTTTTCGCGACATGGTCTGTCTGTCTGTGTGTGTGTCTGTGTGTCTGTGTGTGTGTGTGTGTGTGTGTGTGTGTGTTCAATTTTAAGCATGAAGGAATTGAGCTACGAGGTTGAAATTTTATATTTAAGTTAAACACCCCCGGGACCGGAAAAATAAGCTTTTAATCAAAATCGGCCAAAGAGTACTAGTACTTTACTGATGTACTTTTTCAGTTTTTTTCGATTTTCTCAAAATTCGCTCTAACGATTTTGATTAAAATTCAAAAATCAATTATTTTTTAGATGCTCTTTCAAATGTATATTCTCGTTTTGCTCTCAAAATTGTTTGAAGCACACTTTACTCTTGTGCTTCATAGAGAAGATAGAAGAAATGGTTGCCATGGTAACAAAATATAAATATTTTCCTATGTTTATAAATTTGACGTCTTAAATTCTAATATATTGGCGGAAACTAAATATATGTCGACACAAAAAATCTGGTGTGACAAGCACAGAACACAACTTTCGATTACCGAAGGTAAGAGAAAGTTGTGTGCTGTGCGACAGTCACACCAGATTTTTTGGATTCAGGAGACCTCAAAACGTGTATATCCATCAAAATCTCGACACGAATTTTTGACATGAATCCAATACTTTCTCTCTCTATCTCTTTTTTTTATTAATTTCAACACACCGCTGGCTTGAATATACACGGTGTCCTTAATTAAACTTGAAATTTGCGAGCAGTCTTTAGCAAAAAGCTCTGCAGCAGAATTGCGTGGAAATTGGGTATTGGCAGAATGAAATGATGGGAATTTTATCGAGAAAAAAAAACAATGAGTTAAAAAAAACACCACTAGATGGAGTATCATAGAAATCTGAGATATAAATAATCTACAAAAGTTTACTAAACATGCTAGGTATGATGCCCACCATTATTTGCTACCATCTGGAAGTGTAAAATCGCATGTTTGTTGTAGAAAGCAGCATGAACTGTTAAGCACATCGTACTTCTTCTTCTTCTTTCTTAGCCTTAAATCCCGCAGTGCAGGGTCGGGGGTTCATGGGTATTTGCGACCGGGAAGAAAAAGAACAGGCCGACCCGTCGCACGGTCTGACGCCTGTTGAAAATCTAGAAGTGAAGAGACTGACATGGAAAGAACTGAAGTACTGTCAGTCCCAGCTAGGGAAGCTCGTGGTCGCCATCCACGTACCCACAAGATATGGGCCGCTGAGCTAGTTAAGCACATCGTACACATGACTTAAATCCTTGCGACTTTTGTCTGTGGGGATACCTCAAGACCTTGGTCTCCCGTGACCTCATCACATCCGACCTTAAAGAAAGCATAGAACGCCATGTGCGTAACATTCCCCAGTTCATTCTGCTTTCAACAATCGAACATGCGATTTTACTCTTCCAGATGGTAGCAGACAAGGACACCATACCATGGACATCATATCGGGGATGTTTATGTTCTCAATAAAGCTATGACACGCTTAGTTGTGTTTTTTTTTTAAACATATTGTTTTTTTTTTCTCGATAGAATTGCCATTATCTAATTTTAATGTAATTTTTTTTTTTTTTTTAATAAAAAAACACTTTTTTCTTATCCACACTCACACTCACACACACTTCACACAATCGTTTCCGAAACTTAGGCCATTTAAGACTGACGATAACAGTTATATAGGGTCCGAACCCGCGACGTTCGGTAGAGGCAGGCAGTAGGCACGCTACCAACTAGACCAAGCCCTTAGACTTCATGCAATTTTGCTGCATAGTTTTTGCTACAGACTGCTCGCAAATTCCAAGTTTAATTATGGACCCTCAGTACATTAGTTAAAAGAGTTTGCTAATTTTCCATTATAAAATGTTTCTAAAATTAAATTAAAATCAACTTTTAGCATTCGAGAATTATTTTAGAATTTAAATACCATATACTAGGTATAAGGTTAAATTATGTAGGGAGTTCCGTTAATTTATTTTCAATTATTAATTAAAAACAAACTAAAACTTTCTATTCTGAAGTATTTTTGGAAAATTAATTAAAAACAGAATGAAATTTTTTTTTTTTAAATAAACTTTTATTATATAAGAGGCAGAAGGGTTGTGGTATTAATTTAAAAAAAATCTGGCGCACAGCACACAACTTTCTCTTACCTTCGGTAATCGAAAGTTGTGTACTGTGCTTGTCACACCAGATTTTTTGTGTTGACATGTATTTAGATCCCGGCAGTAGGGAATATTTGAATTCAGATGTAAAATTTATAAGTATGGGAAAATATTTATATTTTGTTACCATGGCAACCATTTCTCCTATCTTTCCTATGAAGCACAAGAGTAAAGTGTGCTTCAAACAATTTTGAGGGCAAAACGAGACTATACATTTGAAAGAGCATCTAAAAAATAATTGATTTTTGAATTTTAATGAAAATCGTTAGAGCGAATTTTGAGAAAATCGAAAAAAACTGAAAAAGTACATCAGTAAAGTACTAGTAGTCTTTGGCCGATTTTGATTAAAAGCTTATTTTTCCGGTCCCTGGGGGTGTTTAATTTATATATAAAATTTCAGCCTCATAGCTCAATTCCTTCATGCTTAAAAGTGAACACAACACACACACGACAGACCATGTCGCGAAAACCACTTTTTTGGATTCAGGGGACTTCAAAACGTGAAGATCCATCAAAATCTCGACATCGAATTTTTGACATGAATCCAATACTTTCTCTCTCTATATATATATATTACATATATACATAGGTAAGAGAAAGTAAAAAATAAAACAATCAAAGATCAGACTTGTTAAAATATTATTTATTAGTCGTAAGGGATTTCGGGTTGATGCCTCTCTTGTGTTTCGGGCATATGCTGCATCGAATGGAATGGTGATTTTAGTTCGACAGAGCATCGACCATTCAACATTTAAATAAAATTAAATTTTTTTGAATAGGATTTGTTCTGTTAGAAACTTTTTAAAATCATCCACACGTTGCTCACATTTTTTCTATTTAAAAATTTAGTTCATATTCTTGTGTCACCTGACAAATTAAAAATTAAATGTTTAGCTTTAATTTGAGTTTGTTGGAATTAATTCCGTTGGATCACCCTGTGGTGGTTACCTTCACTTGTATGGCGGTTCCTGTCTTTCCACCCCCTCGACACCTGTTCAAATAAATAAAGCGATTGCAAGCTATCACCGCATTATGCCACACCACACATACACTCCCTCTTTCTCCCTGTCGGACCTGTCTTTCTATCACTCTTTTGGACATATCAAAATTTATTGTATAATCATCCTCTTTATTGGAATATTAATCTGACTTTATAAACATACATTTTATTTTATTGATTTAAATTAAAAAATATAAAAAAAAGATTAAAATTATAATAAATGGATTAGGTATAATAACCGTTTGACCATGAGAAGTGTCACAAACAATCAATAAATCCATTTGAATAATTAGTTATATTTTATGTATATTTATTGGCATTATTTTTCTTAAAATTAACTCAACAACAAATCAATTATATAGTAATTGTTGTTGATGTATAAATAAATTGTTACCTATTGTAATAAGTTACAACTTATTTCTCAAATATAACTTGTTTGTATAAAAAATCTTCCATAATTTAAAATTTTAGAGAAAATTGGGGCTAGAAGCATGATTAAGGCAAAGTCAAAATAAAATCTCAAGTCGGAACGGCATAATAAAAGAAATAGAATAGTAAAGAAGAGAATAATACTGATATTGTATTACTTTCTTTTACCTCTATATATATGTTAATATATATAGAGAGAAAGTATTGGATTAATGTCAAAAATTCGATGTCGAGATTTTGATGGATCTTAACGTTTTGAGGTCCCCTGAATCCAAAAAAGTGTTTTTCGCGACATGGTCTGTCTGTCTGTGAACAAAATATCTCAAGAACGAAAAGAGCTAGGTTGAAATTTCATATTTAAGTTAGGCACCCCCATGAGACGTGACACGAAGCTTTTGAAAAAAAAATCGGCCAAAGAGTACTAGTACTTGAATGATGTAGTTTAGGTTACAGATTCTTGTATATTTGTTTAAAATTGTTTTATTAATTATTGTTGTACTTTTAAACATTTATTTCAAAATAATAAAACAAGATCAACTCCTATGTAGAGAACATACTTCATTTATAAATCAAAATTAACCAGTAATTAATAGTGACGAGTGCATATGTTTGTAAATTAAATATTTGAATGTGAATCTGAAATTCTATTCATTCATCTCTTGATGACTATATTATCGAATTTAAAAAAGCTCTAATAAAAAAAAAAAACTCTTTCATGTCTAATGACTTTTGTTGAAAAAAAAAATTTCATTTATTTAAATGTTCATAATCAAATGGTTTTGATTGAAAATCTTTTCATTTTCAATCATTCAAACAAGTTATTAAATTGTAAATCAGCTTGTAATATATGCAAACTGTATTGCTTCTTTCGTTAATATTTTTAAAATAAGTATAGTAGAAGTCAATGATTTTATAGATGTGCAGAAGTAATTAGAAATTAAGTTCGTTCATTTATAAAAGTTTACTGTTTTCTTTTAGAAGAAAGTATGTATTCTTTTATGCCAATTTACAACTTGTCGGAAAGTAAAAAATACTATCATACTTATATATAATTGCCTTAAAACCGTGTCCGATGTGTGAAACAACCAATCAGGCCTCAGGGATAGCGCTGATTGGCGAAATACAGAGAGGGCGGAGCCGGAGAGGCAAATTCAAATTTTTTTTTAACCAGGAGAGATATCAATTTGGTTTCTTCCCTAAAGCCTTCCCTTGATAAGAATCTAAATTCGTTGTTTCAGAGTTTTTTTTAAATTCGGCAGCCCCCCCCCCCCAAATTTTTTAATTCTTCTATAACATGCTTTTTTGGATTTAAAATTCTTGAATGAATATCTATCAAGGGATTTAAAAGTTTAAATTTTTTTTGTGTAATTGCCCCCCCCCCGAAATTTTTAATTCTTCTGTTTCTTCAAATATTAACATGCTTTTTTCGATTTAAAATTCTTGAATGAATATCTATCAAGGGGTTTAAAAGTTGAAAGATTTTTTGTGTAATTGCCCCCCCCCCCCCCCCGAAATTTTTAATTCTTCTGTTTCTTCAAATATTAACATGCTTTTTTCGATTTAAAATTCTTGAATGAATATCTATCAAGGGGTTTAAAAGTTGAAAGATTTTTTGTGTAATTGCCCCCCCCCCCCGAAATTTTTAATTCTTCTGTTTCTTCAAATATTAACATGCTTTTTTCGATTTAAAATTCTTGAATGAATATCTATCAAGGGGTTTAAAAGTTGAAAGATTTTTTGTGTAATTGCCCCCCACCCCCCGAAATTTTTAATTCTTCTGTTTCTTCAAATATTAACATGCTTTTTTGGATTTAAAATTCTTCAATGAATATCTATCAAGGGGTTTAAAAGTTGAAAGATTTTTTGTGTAATTGCCCCCCACCTCCCGAAATTTTTAATTGTTCTGTTTCTTCAAATCTTAACATGCTTTTTTTGATTTAAAATTCTTCAATGAATATCTATCAAGGGGTTTAAAAGTTGAAAGATTTTTTGTGTAATTGCCCCCACCTCCCGAAATTTTTAATTGTTCTGTTTCTTCAAATCTTAACATGCTTTTTTTGATTTAAAATTCTTCAATGAATATCTATCAAGGGGTTTGAAAGTTTAAAGATTTATTGTGCAATTGCCCCACCCCCGAAATTTTTATTTTAAAATTCTTGATTTTTTTTAATAGGTCCCTGTCCGCCTGATTTCATTTGCATGCCCCTTGGCTCGAATCAGTTTATTAAAGGGAAATTTAGGCTTGCTTCTTGCCCGTAATTTTCTCATGGCCTTCAAAACCCAGAGGCCGGGCAGGGCGAATACTCAAATTTTAAACTTGATTCATTGTATTTTCATTTAGGCAAAAAAAATGGGCTTTAAAATTAAGAGAAAAACTACTGATCACGTATCGAGACGCCGCCCGCCAGGGCCAAGTTGAGATGGGCGCGGCGAAGCCGCGCCTTTCTCAACTTGTTAATAATATATTTAACCCACATTTTTTTTCTATTGAAAACATGAATGCTGGCATTAATTCTTTATAAAAAGCAAGGGCTTTAAACTCGGGCCTTCTTTGTGATCTTATCAAAAAGTTCTTAAAGAAGTATAAAAGCAATTTTTTTTTACCTAACGTGAGAAATACTTCACTTAGAAAAATTGAAAAATTAATTTGCATAACCTAATACGAAAAATCTGGTGTGACTGGCGCACAGCACACAACTTTCTCTTACCCTTCGGTAAGAGAAAGTTGTGCACCGTGCTGGCACACCAGATTTTTTGTGTCGAAGTATATTTAGTTTCCCATAGCACCTTAGTTTCAAACTTGCATTTTAAATGTTGACTGCTTGAAATATTGCGGGACCCACTTTTTTGGACTCAGGGGACCTCAAAACATGTATATCCATCAAAATCTCGACACGATTATTTGACATGCTCGCAATACTTTCTCTCTCTATATAATTTTATAGAAGCTTTTTTATCTTTTATTATAAAACTGAATTTATTAAAACATAAACCAACAAATATTCTAACTTTAAGCATAATTAAATTTTTACTTTAGTTAAAAAAAAATTCATATTTTTATTAAATATTTTTATATTAAATAACAATATTAAAAAAACTATATTAAAAGCTATTTTAATAGAAACTTTAGTTTGTTATTAAAATGTAAATAATGTCTATAGATTGCAAATTTAGATAGAGATGAGCCCTGAGACACAATGGAGCTCTAATGTGGCAACGCACACACAGCAAACAGACAAAAAAATTTTGCTTGTGCTCCGCTCAAATGGAAATCCAATGGAAATCAAGACTCATTTAGATTTGAAAATCAATGCAATCTCCTCATTAATAGACACTGTTTATTTTCTTATCAGGCCTACTTTCTCTTACCTATATATGTTAAAATATATAGAGAGAAAGCATTGCATTCATATCAAAAATACGAAGTCGAAATTTTAATGGAAATACACGTTTTGAGCGCCTCTTGAACTCAAAAAAGTGGGCTCCATGTCTTCCAGTCTGAATTTAAAATATTAAAAATCTGGTGTGACTGGCGCACATTACCTTCGGTAATCGAAATTTGTGTTCTGTGCTTGGCCCACCAGATTTTTTTTGTGTCGGGATATATTTAGTTTCCGCCGATATATTAGAATTCAAGATGTAAAATTTCACACTTTTTTCTCATTCACACTCACACACACATTCACTCTGTCTTTTCGGCAACTCAGGCCATATAAGACATTTACGATAACCGTTATTGATTTAATATGCATATATGGGGTCCAGGCATTCTTATTTAAGCCATTTGGTATCCAAGTGGCTTAAATAAAATCATCGGACTGCCTGGGGTCCGAACCCGCGACGTTTGGTATACGAGGTTAGCAACCTCTACACCAAGCCCCGAGGGCGATGTAAAATTTATAAGTATTGGAAAATATTTATATTTTGTTACCACGGCAACCATTTTTCCTATTTTTTCTTATGAAGTAAAAAGTAAAGTAGTCTTGAGAAGATTTCAAAGGCAGAATGAGAATATACATTTGAAAGAGCATCTCACAAATAATTGATTTTTGAATTTTAAACAAAATTGTTGAAGCGAATTTTGAGAAATTCGAAAAAAACTGAAAAAGTACATCAGTAAAGTACTAGTACTTTTGGGCCGATTTTGGGTACCAATCCTATTGAAACAGAGACGGGTCTAAATGGCCTTCGTTGCCGAAAAAGAACTTAAATAAAAAAAAAAAAAATAAAATAAAAATGTTATAAATATAGCCAGTTAAAAATTTTTAAACTTAACTCTGATGCAAATGGTCATTAGTTACCCACGAGCTAGCTAAAAAAAAAATGAACAAAATTTGACCCACGTCATCCCTGATCTAGGAGGTAGAATTTTATAAAGATACAGTCGGCGCCATAATTGCCAATTAATAAGTATCAATTATTTTTTAGATACTATTTAAAATGGTTTTGCTCTCAAAATGTGTTTGAAGAACATCTTGAATTCTAATGTACCGCACTGCCTGAAACTAAATATACTGACACAAAATACCTGATGTGACAAGCACAGAACACAACTTTCAATTAACGAAAGTAAGAGAATGTTGTGTGCTGTGCGACCAGTCACACCAAATTTTTTATTATCTTTGAATAATAATTATTAGCACACTTTGTTATAACTTATTATTTGGATATTAATTTGAATTGCGACACCCCTGATTTAAAATTTTATACATTAAGATTGAAATTTAAGCGAGAGTTGAGGGTATTAAAAATTTTAATCTCTTTTTAAACGGGACGATAATCTCTCTTTTTATAACATCTTAATTTACACAAAAACTTTTAAGATACCCTGTCTATATACGGTACGTAAACATTTTATCTCTCATTTGTTAATAATGTTGCTGATAATTAGAACTTAATTTAATTCATAATAAAACGAACAATAAATTTCAAGCTTTGAATTGAATTTCATCATCATTTATCATTCATGTACTTTAATATTGGTATTATTATTATTATATATTTATAGAATCTAAAATCAAATCCAGGGATTTTATAAACCACTCAACCTTTGATATATTTGTTAAATTGAATTTGGCAAACTTTGCTTTATCCGCCCCTTGTATAGTTTGGCTTCAGATGTTTCTCAAGCATTACAATAATTACTTAATGGGTTACAGTCAAAATTTAACCAAGTAATATTAAAATTAATTTTGATTAAAATTATTGTATTGGATTTTGAAATTCACGAAATACACGTCCCCTGAGCAAAAAAAAAATGGGTCTTGTAAATTGGTCTGTGTGAACATTTTCAAGCATGAAGTAATTCAACAAAGAGGTTGAAATTTTAAATTAAGTTATGCACCCCCTTGATTCGTTAAAATAAGCTTTTGAACAAAATTGGCTAAAAAGTACTAGGACTTTACTCATGAACTTTTTCAGTTTTTTTTTTTTTTTTTTTTTTTTCGATTTTCTCAAAATTAAAATTCATGAATCAACTATTTTTTTGATGCTCTTTAAAAAGTATATCAGTAAAATTTTTCGTGAAAATTGTTTGAAGTACACTTTACTGATGTAGTATTTCAGATTTTTCCAATTCATTTTTCAGCTCTTCTTTCCAGAGAGTCTATGTTAAATTCCTATGGGGATTTGAATCTAAATTTCAATTCAAAGAAAAGGCCAAGAGTACTAGTACTTTACTGATTTAGTTTTTCGATTTTTTTCGATTTTCTCAAAATTGGCTCTAACGATTTTTTTAAAATACATAAATCAATTATTTTTTAGATGCTCTTTAAAATGTATATTCTCATTTTGCCATTGAAATCTTCTGAAGACCACTTTACTCTTGGATTTCATAGGAAAGTTAGGAGAAATGGTTGCCATGGTAACAAAATATAAA
>JAKCPI010017396.1:0-10419 GCA_023213315.1 Euborellia annulipes
TTTTTATCTTTTATTATAAAACTGAATTTATTAAAACATAAACCAACAAATATTCTAACTTTAAGCATAATTAAATTTTTACTTTAGTTAAAAAAAAATTCATATTTTTATTAAATATTTTTATATTAAATAACAATATTAAAAAAACTATATTAAAAGCCATTTTAATAGAAACTTTAGTTTGTTATTAAAATGTAAATAATGTCTATAGATTGCAAATTTAGATAGAGATGAGCCCTGAGACACAATGGAGCTCTAATGTGGCAACGCACACACAGCAAACAGACAAAAAAATTTTGCTTGTGCTCCGCTCAAATGGAAATCCAATGGAAATCAAGACTCATCTAGATTTGAAAATCAATGCAATCTCCTCATTAATAGACACTGTTTATTTTCTTATCAGGCCTACTTTCTCTTACCTATATATGTTAAAATATATAGAGAGAAAGCATTGCATTCATATCAAAAATACGATGTCGAAATTTTAATGGAAATACACGTTTTGAGCGCCTCTTGAACTCAAAAAGTGGGCTCCATGTCTTCCAGTCTGAATTTAAAATATTAAAAATCTGGTGTGACTGGCGCACATTACCTTCGGTAATCGAAATTTGTGTTCTGTGCTTGGCCCACCAGATTTTTTTTGTGTCGGGATATATTTAGTTTCCGCCGATATATTAGAATTCAAGATGTAAAATTTCACACTTTTTTCTCATTCACACTCACACACACATTCACTCTGTCTTTTCGGCAACTCAGGCCATATAAGACATTTACGATAACCGTTATTGATTTAATATGCATATATGGGGTCCAGGCATTCTTATTTAAGCCATTTGGTATCCAAGTGGCTTAAATAAAATCATCGGACTGCCTGGGGGTCCGAACCCGCGACGTTTGGTATACGAGGTTAGCAACCTCTACACCAAGCCCCGAGGGCGATGTAAAATTTATAAGTATTGGAAAATATTTATATTTTGTTACCACGGCAACCATTTTTCCTATTTTTCTTATGAAGTAAAAAGTAAAGTAGTCTTGAGAAGATTTCAAAGGCAGAATGAGAATATACATTTGAAAGAGCATCTCACAAATAATTGATTTTTGAATTTTAAACAAAATTGTTGAAGCGAATTTTGAGAAATTCGAAAAAAACTGAAAAAGTACATCAGTAAAGTACTAGTACTTTTGGGCCGATTTTGGGTACCAATCCTATTGAAACAGAGACGGGTCTAAATGGCCTTCGTTGCCGAAAAAGAACTTAAATAAAAAAATAAAAAAATAAAATAAAAATGTTATAAATATAGCCAGTTAAAAATTTTTAAACTTAACTCTGATGCAAATGGTCATTAGTTACCCACGAGCTAGCTAAAAAAAAATGAACAAAATTTGACCCACGTCATCCCTGATCTAGGAGGTAGAATTTTATAAAGATACAGTCGGCGCCATAATTGCCAATTAATAAGTATCAATTATTTTTTAGATACTATTTAAAATGGTTTTGCTCTCAAAATGTGTTTGAAGAACATCTTGAATTCTAATGTACCGCACTGCCTGAAACTAAATATACTGACACAAAATACCTGATGTGACAAGCACAGAACACAACTTTCAATTAACGAAAGTAAGAGAATGTTGTGTGCTGTGCGACCAGTCACACCAAATTTTTTATTATCTTTGAATAATAATTATTAGCACACTTTGTTATAACTTATTATTTGGATATTAATTTGAATTGCGACACCCCTGATTTAAAATTTTATACATTAAGATTGAAATTTAAGCGAGAGTTGAGGGTATTAAAAATTTTAATCTCTTTTTAAACGGGACGATAATCTCTCTTTTTTATAACATCTTAATTTACACAAAAACTTTTTAAGATACCCTGTCTATATACGGTACGTAAACATTTTATCTCTCATTTGTTAATAATGTTGCTGATAATTAGAACTTAATTTAATTCATAATAAAACGAACAATAAATTTCAAGCTTTGAATTGAATTTCATCATCATTTATCATTCATGTACTTTAATATTGGTATTATTATTATTATATATTTATAGAATCTAAAATCAAATCCAGGGATTTTATAAACCACTCAACCTTTGATATATTTGTTAAATTGAATTTGGCAAACTTTGCTTTATCCGCCCCTTGTATATTTTGGCTTCAGATGTTTCTCAAGCATTACAATAATTACTTAATGGGTTACAGTCAAAATTTAACCAAGTAATATTAAAATTAATTTTGATTAAAATTATTGTATTGGATTTTGAAATTCACGAAATACACGTCCCCTGAGCAAAAAAAAATGGGTCTTGTAAATTGGTCTGTGTGAACATTTTGAAGCATGAAGTAATTCAACAAAGAGGTTGAAATTTTAAATTAAGTTATGCACCCCCTTGATTCGTTAAAATAAGCTTTTGAACAAAATTGGCTAAAAAGTACTAGGACTTTACTCATGAACTTTTTCAGTTTTTTTTTTTTTTTTTTTTTTTTCGATTTTCTCAAAATTAAAATTCATGAATCAACTATTTTTTTGATGCTCTTAAAAAGTATATCAGTAAAATTTTTCGTGAAAATTGTTTGAAGTACACTTTACTGATGTAGTATTTCAGATTTTTCCAATTCATGTTTTCAGCTCTGTCTTTTCAGAGAGTCTATGTTAAATTCCTATGGGGATTTGAATCTAAATTTCAATTCAAAGAAAAGAGCCAAGAGTACTAGTACTTTACTGATTTAGTTTTTCGATTTTTTTTCGATTTTCTCAAAATTGGCTCTAACGATTTTTTTTAAAATTCATAAATCAATTATTTTTTAGATGCTCTTTAAAATGTATATTCTCATTTTGCCATTGAAATCTTCTGAAGACCACTTTACTCTTGGATTCCATAGGAAAGTTAGGAGAAATGGTTGCCATGGTAACAAAATATAAATATTTTGCATTTTTTCTTGGGGGGGAAAAAATCTGGTGTGACTGTCGCACAGTACACAACTTTCTCTTACCTTCGGTAATCGAAAGTTGTGTTCTGTGCTAGTCACACCAGATTTTTCGTGTCGACATATATTTAGTTTCCGCCGATATATTAAAATTCAATGAATGTGGGAACATATTTATATTTGATGCTCTTTAAAAAGTATATCAGTAAAATTTTTCGTGAAAATTGTTTGAAGTACACTTTACTGATGTAGTATTTCAGATTTTTCCAATTCATTTTTCAGCTCTTCTTTCCAGAGAGTCTATGTTAAATTCCTATGGGGATTTGAATCTAAAATTTCAATTCAAAGAAAAGGCCAAGAGTACTAGTACTTTACTGATTTAGTTTTTCGATTTTTTTTCTCGATTCCTTCTGCTTAAAATTGAGCTCTACACAGATTTTTTTAGAAATACAGACCAGTCGAAATTATTTTTTAGATGGCTCTTTAAAATGTAAAGATTCTCAAAATTTTGCCATTGAATTCTTGCATGAAGACCACTTTACTCTTGGATTTCATAGGAAAGTTAGGAGAAATGGTTGCCATAGGTAACAGAAATATAAATATTTTCCCATACTTATAAATTGTACATCTGAATTCAAATGTTCCGTACTGTCGGGAACTAAATATATGTAGACACAAAAAATCTGGTGTGACAAGCACAGAACACAACTTTCGATTACCGAAGGTAAGAGAAAGTTGTGTGCTGTGCGCCAGTCACACCAGATTTTTCTATTACTAGGGATACCGATTCTAAATTTTATTACGAAAATAGGAAATTGGTAGTAATACAATTTAGAAAAAAAATTGAACCAGGAAACGAGCCTCTGACCCCTAGCATAAGAGGCGAGATCTCTACGTCATTGCTGATGTAAAATGGTGGGTGCAAAATTGAGTGTGGGTTCGCCTCGTAGAGAAATCGATTAACATTTATGTGAATATAAACGGTTATAATAAACAAACATGAATGGCATTATATTTAATACCGGTTTGCCCTCAAATATCGCAAAGACAGAAACAATACCTTTTTTTTTCTTGAGGGAGCGAATAAATAAATGTCTTCTTTGGTGGATTAACAAACAAAAATTTAGATAGTCTATATTGTTGAAATTTAATTTGAATAAAGAAACAAATTAACAGAAAGAGAATTTAGTCATTTATCTTTAATTATTAAACAGCTCACGAATCCTTCTTTTGTGAAACCACAAATGATCTTAAGTCTATTTAAGTTGTATAATTTTAAAATAAATAGATATGATGTATTTGTATCTGTGGCATAATTATACTATAAAAGAAAACATCCACAAAACTGTAGTATAATATTTGTCTAGTTTAAATTAACTTCTCTATACTCAAACTTTAAACATAATTACTTAATTATTTTAAATAAATACCTCTCCCCCTTTGGGTTTGTTAATCAAATAGCGACTCTCGTATTTTTACTTAATTTGTCCGCTATAACTTTGTAAAACAGAAGTAAACTTAAAAATTTCAAATTCAAAATATTCTGTAAAAACTGAATTTTTGAACTTTCGTGGATACTATGCTACCTTAACATCAACGCATCCACATCATATAAATAATTTGGGAAAATATTTTAAAATTTTAGACCTGTTTTGATCTCTTAATAAACCAATTCAAGCGTGATAGTCACGTTTGCACTTGTTGCACACAGACAATTGAGTAAGGAAGATAAATTCAAGATCTATCTTTCATTTTTTTTACCTTTTTGGGTGTGATGTTATTCTCTTTTTTTTTAATTACCCTTTTATAAACATTTCAGAGCGTACAAACGAGATGGAAGAATAAATTTAAATTATAAAATTCATGCATATCGTCATGGGCGCCGACTTAAAAATTATTAGGGGGCCTAAATATGGTTGAAGCAGGGGGTATGGGTTATGTGTTATAAGATTTTGCCCTGTTTGACCTTTTAACGAGAGAAGCGTTTTTTTCTGGGGGGGGGGAGATTTTTATTCAATCAAATTTAATTTCATGTGAATTTGTAATAACAATAAAAAATAAAAATTTGTATTTTGTCTTGAAAATGAAATTACTGGGATAAAATTTGTTCCCATACTAGAAAACCTAGAAAAAATTTTTTATTATATTTCTATTCAAAAATTGTTTTTTTGTTGAAAATATTATTTAGAGATATTGGATAATTATTATTATTATTTTTTATTTTTTTTTTTGGAATGGGTGCATAAGGTCCGAAGACCTATAATGACCAATAGTCACATGCAGCCAGGAAGAAAATAAAAACAAAAGGAGAAGCATAAAGGGGAAACTCAACTGCGGGAACTGAGAAGATGCCTGTTGAGGTTAGACTTGAAAGTCTGAAGATTGTAGGTTTTGGGGAAGATAGACGCAGGGAGCTTGTTCCAATCACGGGAGGTCATGGGGACAATTTTAATATTTTAATCTATTGGAAACGTATGGTCTCCATTTGAAAATACCCGATAAGTTTAATAACAATAGTAATACGGCTTACAATCTTCTCTTCTTTTCATTTGGCAATTTGCACTTGTCAGTTCTACGCTTCTTTGATTCACTCATGAAGTATTTTTTAAATTTTTTTTGCCTTGCCGATTTTATAAATTATTGGCAACCAATTTGACTACAAAAAAATTTTTTTTTTTTTTAAACATTCACACTTTTTCTCATTCACACTCACATTCACACAGTCTTCTCGGCAACTGAGGCCATTTAAGACTTTTAACGATACTCAGTATGTTTAATTTATCAATTTGGGGTCTAGGCATTTTTATTTAAGTCATTTGGTATCCAAATGCCTTAAATAAAATCTTCGGACTGCCTGGGGTCCGAACCCGCGACGTTCGGTATAGAAGGTTGGCACGCTACCAACTACCCAAGCCCCGTGGGCGACTACAAAAATTCATAGTTTAAAAATTATTGAGTGTGCCACAATAATACAAAATTACACTTTATTAATTTTCTTTTGCCACTATCGTATTGCCTGGAGCTAGAGGAAATTTTCAATTTGTAAAAGTTAAAAATTATATCGTGTTCCAATTTTAAACTCCTTTTTTATTCACTCTTCTCCTATGCTTCTACTTTGAAATTAATCTTCCCTTTTTTATGGTGACAGTAGATCTTATTTATGCCTCTCTCGTAAAAAGAAGATTGTAATTTATTAAATTTTTTCCTTTAAACTTGTAACCGTTGGCACTAGTTGAAAAATTATGGTTTAATGAGGTTAATTAAGTTAAAAAGGTTATATGTTTAAATACTTTATTAATATAAACAGTATTTAAGAAAATTGAATATAAATATACGTATAAAGTATTTTTATATATAACCTTGTGTACAAACTTAAATTAAAATTTTTTAATCCGTGTTAGTCACACCAGACTTTTTGTGTCGAGATATATTTAGTTTCCCATAGCACTTCTGCATTTTAAATGTTGACTGTTGAAATAAACTATGGTTATTTTTCAAAATTTTGATCTCATATCCTTTTGGATATTTTATTCACAATAGAGAATAAATACAAAATTTCATAATTAGAAAAATATAAAAATGTGCAAAAAGTTCCAAAGGGGACCACCTTGACCCCCTTTTGAATCGAAATTAACATGCAAATCCCCATAGGGATTTAACATTGGCTCTATGGAAGAAAGAGCCGGAAAGTGAATTAGAAAAATCTGAAATATTACATCAGTAAAGTGTACTTCAAAACACTTTTAGGGCAAAAATAGAATATACATTTTAAAGAGCATCTAAAAAATAATTGATTTTTGAATTTTAAACAATTTTGGTGGAGCGAATTTTGAGAAAATCGAAAAAAAATGAAAAAGTACATCAGTAAAGTAGTTCTTTTTGGCCGATTTTGTTCAAAAGTTTAACTTAAATATAAAATTTCATTCCGGTAGCTCCCTTCATTCCTTCATGCTCAAAATTTTTACACACACAGACCAATTTGCAGGACCCACTTTTTTGGACTCAGGGGACCTCAAAACATGTATAACCATCAAAATCTCGACATCGAATTTTTGACATAATGCAATACTTTCTCTCTATACATATTTCATATATAGGGTAAGAGAAAGTAAAAAAGCTTTTCTTCGGTTTTTGAAAACAGTAATTATGTAAAATAATAATTTTGCTGATTAGACCCACCAAAGCTGTAATTAACCAACAAGTTCCTCCTAAGCAAATTTGGTTTTAAGTTGGTCTTTTGGAATGTGGTGGAACTGAGAGAGGGGGATAAAGGTAGAGAGAGAGATTCCCGGGATCTGATGCCACAGAGATAGATGCTCCCTGGTTCCTTAATCTTATTAGTGAAATCCTCATCCAATTTACCTATCTCTCATTTTCCCTTTAATATTTTTTAAAATCCCTAGCCAACTTTTATACTTAGCATAACCCCCTAGTCAGGGGTCCTCTTCACAAGTTAGATGCAGCTTAAACTTTTTTTTTTTTAGACTCATTCATTAGCTGGTATATTTTCATGTAACTTTTGATTTAAAAAATACACTTTCTCTACGTATATTTTTCAGCTTATTTCCTCAAAATTGTAAAAAACAAATTTTTTTCATCGAATTGACCGATACGAAAAACCACTCCTTTAACTCATTTCTTTCTTTGCTTTTATTTATAGAAATTTGAAACTGACCACACTTGAAACATTATTGCCATATAATGAATTGCTAGTCAAAAATAATTTAAATTTTTTTCCGATTGTTAGTTTACGGTAATACGAGATAATTTTACATAATGTGTTGTACAGTGAGAGCAAAAATTAAAGCCCGCACACTCCTTTTCTGCATTTTATTAAACTACGAAAGTTTCTAAAAAAAGATTAATGAAATAATCACACTGTGGGCTTTATGTCACTCACTGTACTGTAGGGAGGAGCGAAAAGATGTTTAAAAATTTTGTGAATCGAATTTATTACTTCGTATGCGGTTAAGTAATTGCAGACATTCATCGTGAAAAAATTTAACATCTTTTCGCTCCTCCATACAGTACAGTGAATGCCATAAAGCCCACAGTGTGTGATTATTTAATTAATCTTTTTTAGAAACTCGTAATTTAATGAAATTTTAGAAAACGGGTGGGTGGGCTTTAATTTTTACTCTCACTGTACAGTATATAAAATCTTTGAAAACTGAATTACTTAGTGCTAAGTTACTTACCATTTCGATTTTCTTATGAGAACCAGCTATGTATTAATATTGGCATGAATTCATATTGGTAGAATTGTTATCGTATTGTGTGTATAAACACACATTTCTCATTCACACTCACACACACATTCACACAGTCTTTTCGGCAACTCAGGCATATAAGACTGACGATAACCGTTATTTCGGGAAAATATCTATTGGGGGTTCAGGCATTCTTATTTAAGCCATTTGGTATCCAAAAGGCCTAAATAAAATCATCGGACTGCCTGGGGGCCGAATCCGCGACTTATGAGTTTAGCACTCTAACCCCTACACCAAGCCCGTGGGCGTATTGTTGTATAATAAAAATATACATTCAATGTATATATAATGGGATATGCCCTATGATACCAACACGGCATTAAATTAGAAACAAATTTTAATTATAACTTAATTGTTAATTATTACATTGATTATTTCTTCAATAAATTTAAAAAAATATATATTATTTTTTAATAATCCGAAATCCTTAGTGTACCGATTAAAAAAAAAAAATCTTTTGCACATTTAGCTCGGTCTCTTGTAAATTGCATTTCAATTTATTTGCCTACTAAGAACTTTACTAAATTTTAATGTATTTCAACAGTATATATTTTTTTTATAGAAAAAGCACAAATAATATTTATTTGAGTTTTAAAATAAACTAGAAAACAAATCCTACCTGACTGCCTGCCACCTGTAGCTGTCTGGATGGTCTGGTTCAACGTTTGAATCGGGGGTGGTTATGAATACCAAGAGACGCCTTAGCCTTGACGATAGGCCCCGAGGAGGCGTGAAGCCTCGGGTACCGTGGTGAGAGATTGAGTCGCGGGGGCGGTTCGGGGTGGCTTCAATTCAATTAGGAGGGGGGAGGAGGGGGTGAAACACAATTGAAAGCTGATAATAGAAACGACGTTCTCTCGACTCTCTCGCAACTCGAATGACAGACGACGGCAGCTGCGACGCCGACGCCCGGCGTCGTTATTCTACGCAGGCGCAAAAACCACCCACCCCAATTGAAATCAACATAACTAAAATGAGATGCACCTCAAATCTCTCTCTCTCTCTCTCTACATTTTTAATACCTTTTTTTTATATATATATATATATGTGACCTGATTTCCATATTCGTCTTTCTTTTTTTTTTTTTTTTTTTGTCATTCTGAATAGTAATGAGTTAACACTCAGCACGAGGGTGACGATAAGAATAGAATTGAAATATTTCCCGAAAATCTATCAATCAATAACCAAATTTGTCTTTTGAATTTTTTTCTTTTTTTGTAAAATATATTATCATTCCCTCAAAAAAAAAGAGCGAAAATGAATAATAATTTGAACTTTTATAAATATTTAGTGATGAACTTTTTTTTTTATGAACACTTTTATTCGTTTTGTTTTTACTTTCTCTTACCTCTATATATATGTTAATATAGAGAGAGAGAAAGTATCGGATTCATGTCAAAAATTCAATGTCGAGATTTTGATGGATATACACGTTTTGAGGTCCCAAAAAAATGGTTTTCGCAACTTGGTCTGCCTGTCTGTGTGCGGGTGTGTTCAATTTTAAGCATGAAGGAATTGAGCTAGGAGGTTGAAATTTTATATTTAAGTTCTGTACCCTCCTGAATGGTGAAAATAAGCTTTTGAACAAAATTGGTCAAAGAGTACTAGTACTTTACTGATGTACTTTTTCAGTTTTTTTTCGATTTTCTCAAAATTCGCTCCAACGATTTTGATTAAAATTCAAAAATCAATTATTTTTTTAGATGCTCTTTAAAATGTTTATTCTCATTTTGCCATTGAAATATTCCATATTTACACAACTTTTCGCCAACTTAAGCCATATTTGGTATCCAAATGGCATAAATAAAATAATCGGACTGCCTGGGGGGGGGGTCCGAACCCGCGACCCTTTGTATTCAAGGCCAGCACGCTAACCCCTTCACCAAGCGAGGGCCTTTTATTCATTCAGTGGAATAAATATCTCCCTCTTTCATTGTTAAATACAACAACCACCTTAGTTTTTGATTGCTTATATTTTTGTTTTTGTTAAAATATTTATTTTTAACACTTTTCGACTACAGAGGCCATTTAGAGGTGATTAATTTTTTTATTCAATTGAAAATTCATAGTATCGATGGCTACCGGAGGACGTTCCATTCGCGGATTGCTCGGGGTCACCAATCCCGAGCTTTTGCTGCTCTTGGCATCACTTAACCACAACGATTGTGGTGACTGTTGCTCTTCTCCGTTGACAGGCCCTTCTGCTTGTTAAT
>JAKCPI010017398.1:0-24353 GCA_023213315.1 Euborellia annulipes
ACATTTAGTCATGTAGTCTAGAGGCTTTTGCCTTTTTTCAAAACAAATTCCTATTATTAGAAATAAAACAAATATCAATATTTTTGCAAATCCCCTGACATATCAGACACGTGATTTTTTCTATATATCCATAGAAAAGTAAAAGTTCGAACAGAGAGATGATTTTAAAATAGAATTGAACGATACATGAAAATGGATTCGTGCGAAAGTTCAAATCCATTACATGAGTTAATCAAAATTATCGATATTCAAAAATGAAAGGAGAGATTCTCTTGCCTTTCCATAAATTTCAATTGCATTGTCAGCTGTTCAGCACCAGATTAAAAAGTCTTAGTTAATGACGTATTTAATTTAATCCTTCCCTCATCCTAAGGAAGATCAGTGCGATATCTGCCCCCTCCCTCAGAGTAATGATCGCCAGGGCTTCCTGAAGGATCAACTCCCCCCCTCCTGGGTTGAATCGCAGCGTAAAGTGTACTTAAACTATTTTCACGTAAAGTTTTATTGATATTACTTTTTAAAGAGTATTTAAAAAATAATTGATTTTTGAATTTTAATCAAAATCTTTAGGGCGAATTTTGAGAAATCGAAAAAACTGAAAAAATACATTAGTAAAGTACTAGTACCCTTTGGCTGATGTGATTGAAATTTCTTGAAATACTTGCGACATAGGTACTTGGCTTAAGTATAAAATTTGCGTATCGAGAGTTTTTTTGTTTTTTGGAGTAATTCCCATTAACCCACATTTTTTGATATTTCACTTGAAATCTAATTTAATTTATTGTGAAAAAAATCTTAAATTTCAAGAAGATCGATTCCAGTTAAAATATCAAAACATAATATTTATGTAAATTTCCCTGAAAGAGATTTTATTGCTTTTAAATGCCTGTTTTATTGCTTTTCTTGGAATTGCCATTAAAAGGAGGCGATTCCCTTTAGCTTGAATTTGACGTCATTTTCACAATCATTTGAATGAATTTCAACTGAAGTATCAAAAAATGTGGATTAAATTAAATAACTCAATAAGGAAAGATCTCTCGATACTCAAATTTTATACTTTAGCTAAGTATTTATGTCCCAAGCATGGCATGAATTTCATTCCAATCGACCAAATAGTACTAGTACTTTACTGATGTATTTTATTTTTTCATTTTTCTCACAATTGGCTTTAACGATTTTGTTTTAAAATCAATTGGATGTTCTTTAAAATGTATATTCCTATTTTGTTGACAAAATTGTTTGAAGCCCACTTTTGTACTTCTTAGGAAAAGTAGAAGCCATGGTTACAAAATATAAATTTTATATCTTGAATTTTATTATATATGCCGGAAACTAAGTATATGTTGACCCAAAAAATCTCGTGTGACAAGCACAACTTCAATTGCCGAAGGTAAGAGAAAATTGTGTGCAGTGAGGCCAGCCACACCAGATTTTTCTCGAGCAAAAAAAATAATAAAAAAAAAAAATAAATAAATAAAAAAATAAATAAAAATAAAAGAACATGCGATATTCTTTGCAGAATTTGTTGTGGTTGTTTTAATGGTCGCTTATAAGGGATAAACACAACACCATTCATTAAGAAGGGATGAAAATGTAAACATAGAAAGTATTGCAAGATTTTGATGTAAATTTTGAAGGTTTCTGATAAAGATTAATTGATTTATCAATTTCAATCAAAATCTTTAGAGCAAATTTCGAGAGAATAAACAAAAAGTAGGATTACTCTTTGGCTGATTTTACAATATGTAAGATAGGTCATGGGTCATTTTCATGTGACGCATTCGCGGATGAAAATATAATCTTGGGTACTTTACTATTTTTAACTCAAGTTATGTATTACAAATTATTATTATTTTGTAAAGAATTATAAAATAAAATTAAAAGGAAAGCTAGGGAGAATAAGATGAAGGCGAAGGAGAAGTGTAGGGGGAGGGGAATAGATCAAATTTTAAACAAGCTATTAATCATCTTTTACTGATTAGAGCCTTATCACTGCACTCACAGAGCCCTGACTTCAAGATGATTTTTTATTTCTTATTAAAAAAAAAACAATGTAGTTAATCTAATCCTAAAATGTTAATGAAGCTGATAAATTGATTATATATACAAAATAAATGTAAAAAATAAAATAGAAAAAATATTAGAGAACAATATTGCAAATAAAATTTAACTCAAGTTTGCCACATCGCTAACGTTTAAAACGAGATTATAATTATAGTAGTAATATATTATGAGCTAGGCATATTATATATAGATCAAACTGTCTAATCACAACCCCTAAATAATATATCAATAGATCGGATACTTAATAATATTCAAAGAGATTAATAAAATTTCAAAGTTTTTTCTTTCTGTTACCTTATACTAAATTTTTTTCGCTTTTTTGAGATTTAACCCTAATTTGCTCAACTGATTGTTATGAAATCTGGCCAAGGACTGAACACAAACGTCTTAATTATTATGATTGAATTTCAGAAGATTCGGTCCAGTGAAAGCTGAGAGAACTAAAAACTAAAAAATAAAATTATTTTTACCACTTAATTAACTCCTCGTTTTAATACCTTCTCGACCCATAGCACAGTGATAGAGTATCAAACTCTTGTGCTAGGGGTCTAAATAACACCCCGTGGGCAAATTAGGATAGAATAAGAGAGACATGTGTCCTGAATTCTGATTTTAAATATATTCAATTGTATCATCTGTCAAAGTTCCTCAGCATAATTTTTTTTTTTTTTTTTTATTTATTTTCGGCGGCCAGTGGCTATTGTCAACATAAAGAAGTACATATAAATAATTTTAATATAAAAATACATTAATATAAAAACATTAATATAAATAACATTAATATAAAAACATTAATATAAATAACATTAATATAAAAACATTAATATAAATAACATTAATATAAAAACACACATGCCGTATAAAAATAACACCGTATAAAAACACTCATATAAATAAAAACATTCATCTAAATCAAGGTAATACAAAATGTTTTCTGAGTGATGCTGTTATATTTGAATTTGGGTGGCTATTATAAAATTGTGGAGTTCTTATACTATTGCTTAGCTTGGATTTCTTAATATTTTCTTCAATGTTAGGGGGGGATCTCTGATTTTAAAGAGAGATAGATTCAATTGTATCATCTGTCAAAGTTCCTCAGCATAAATCTGTTCATATTTCTTTTTCATTTCAAAATTATTTGTCAATCATATTTTTCAGTTCGATACCCCCCTTAGCTACGCCCCTGGACCTTGCTTTCATTTAAATATGTATATGTTTACAGACTCAGGTGTTTGAGTAACAAAAATATGTAAAGGCCAAAAAATTATAATAATAGAGTCCAACTCTCATCATGTCAAACAAGAATTAGTAAATAATATGTAATTCCATTAGGCAGATGAAATCTATTAATATTAATTCATATTTTTTTTTTTTACTTAGTTTACTTAAATTTTAAGATAAAGATAATTATCAATAGATTATTTAAATTAATTTTTACATTAATATTTATAATGCTTGTATTATATAATTTTCGATAACATTTCCATAAATTTGTGATTTCTATTTAAACTTTGATATCCTTGATTGTCTATCTTTTTTTCTATCTCTTTTTTTTATCTATAAAATATTCTTATCTGATGGTTAAAGAGAAAAATAACGGGGAAATTCTTTGATTTTCTGTTCGTCTATCAATCCAGTGTGTTAAGAATAGATTAAATATTATGTTTTGAATAAAAGCTGCTGCTAAAATATTTTAATTACAATTTTAAAATAATAATATAAAAGTATTTATTAGAAAATTGGAGATGATGGTTGTATTTTTTATATGAATGAAGAAAAGGTAAAGGGAGAGAGTTTGGCATTTCAAGTAGGGAAAATTATAATCCTTTCCTAACCCAATCATAAATTTCTTGATCCGCCATTGGCGAATAAAATAAGAAAAATAAATAACGAAATTATAAAAATTAAAGCCCAATACACTATATTCAACAGCGGTTGTAAGCCTGAAAAGAAATATATCGACGTTCTAATTAGCAAAGTGCCTAATTCCATTTTTTTTTTTTTTTCAGGAGAGCCAAAAAACATTTTATTGTCATTGTTAGACCCATTGTTAAACACTTTTCTTTTAAGCAACTTCGAATTAAAAAATTTGAATTACGCTCTTACTCAGTTCAGGGCATAAGGAGGATTATATTTTTCAACAGAAAATACAAAAAAATGGTTTTGGAAAAAAGTGGAGTTAGGCACTTTGCTAATTAGAGCGTCGATATGTTGAAAATATAAAAATGTTTTGAAATTTAGAACAAAATAATATAGAAAAAAAAAACTTGCATCAACTGAGGAAGTCTGCAAAGGATTGAATAGAATTGTTTTATTTTTTACATAACTTCAAATGATTTTTTTTTTTTTAATAAGAAATTACAAAAGGCAAATCGCGTAAATCGACAGATCCGTGATGTGACTCCCGGCGGTACCTACATTTTTAGCTTATTTAAATTAATAAATACTTGGTTAAATGTTTTTCATAATTACTTCATGGACCAACACATGATATATATAATTCTTTAAATATTCCTATATTACTAAAAAATTCTGTATTTCATTCTTATTGATTATAAATGTTACCTCTTGCTTTTTAATTTATTATCGGTAATTAAATATATCTAGACAAAAAATCTGGTTTGACAGTACATCCCACAACTTTCGAAATGTTATATGCTGTGTGGTTACTTACACCAGAATTAATTTTTATTTTTAACGTTTTAATAATTTTAATCGTGTTTTTTATTCATTCCCAGGGCTGTTAGCTTTGGAATATTCTCCTTCATAAGATAAAAATTTCATATTTCGAAAACGATTTAATTTTTTTTTCACCAAATGTGATTCCATCTTTTGTACTTTGAAACAAGAACCACGTCATTTTCATGTTGAAATTCTATTTATATTATTCATCTTTGATAATAATTAAAAAAAAAATTATATTCTACATGTCTTTTTGATAGTGATAATATCGTATTAAAAATAAATACCTCATTTAATAGACTAAAGTCCATTTCAGGCAAATAATTCTAATTGAGATATCTTGAGTAATAAAAAAGTAAATAAATGAATAATAACTAAATTCAAAAGATTATTGAAATATTTTTAAAAATTAGAGCTTACATTTATACTTACTTTTTTTGCCTTTTTTGCATCTTATATACTTTAACAATACTTAATTAATTAATTTTAATTACGATATTTAAATATTGGGGTCCAGATACATTTATTTATATCATTTGGTATCCAAATGGTTTAAATAAAATTATCGGACTGCCTGGGGTCCGCGAAGTTCAGTATAGAAGGTAGGAACGCTACCAACTACTCCAAGCCCTGTGGGTAGCACTAGTACTTTACTGATATACTTTTTCAGTTTCGATTTTTTCTAAAAATTCGCTCCAACTATTTTGATTAAAATTCATAAATCAATTATTTTTTACGTGCTCTTTAAAATGTATGTTCTCATTTTGCTCTCAAATTTGTTTGAAGCACACTTTACTCTTATACTTCATGGTAACAAAATATAATTATACTTTTCAGTTTATAAATTTTTCTACACCCTCGGAAACTAAATATATGTTGTCTCAATAAATCTGGTGTGACACAGAACGCAACTTTCAATTACCAAATGTAAGACGCTGCGCGTCCAATCACACCAGACTTTTTCTATAACGATCATAAAAACATTGACCTAAAAACAAAAATAAATAATTTTTCGTACAAACTATAGACATTGAACAGTATGATGATTCACAAATGAAACTAACAAGGGGAGGGCACGACCTTGGGATTTCATTTTGGGATGAAACTTCGGGTGATGATTGTAGACCGTTAGGGGGTTCACCCCTTGAAATAGTAACGCGCAACGCTCAATAGATACGGAGAAAATGACGTTTAAAAAATTCAAAGTCCGCTTGTAGCGTGTCTACCTACCAAATGGGCGCTTGGGGTTCGAATTCCGCCTTGACTTATTTTTTTTTTTTTATTAAATTATTTATTTTATTGTTTTTACAATTAAATAAATTTATTATTTAATATTATAGATTATTTATTAATAAATAACTCTAGTGTTATTTTGCTAACAAAAAAAAGACTAAATTTTAAATCATAATTTAATTATATTCAATAGTAATATTTTAAATAACTACCAAATAAATACAATTATTCAAAATATTATAATTTAGGCTATTAATAAGTAAAAAGTTTCAATCTTATTTCTTGATTTTACATTATAAGCATTTATACATTATACTTTTTTATTACAAACATGAGACTGAATGATAATCATCATAAAAACATTTAAAACAAAAATTTTTTCGGCATCTAGCACAATTAATTAAAGCGGAGTAATTTTTTCAAGAACAATGAATTATTTTTTAAAAGATCAGTTGGAAAACAAACAAACATCATTTACGTTCACTAAAATTTCTCTATTAATAAATAATCTATAATATTAAATAATAAATTTATTTAATTGTAAAAACAATAAAATAAATAATTTAATTAAAAAAAAAAAATAAGTCGAGGCGGGATTCGAACCCCAAGCGCCCATTTGGTAGGTAGACACGCTACCTACTAGACTATTGTCGCCATTGACATATAAAAAGCCTAACTAGTATATAAGCGGACTTTGAATTTTTTAAACGCCATTTTCTCCGAAACTATTGAGCGTTGCGCGTTACTATTTCAAGGGGTGAACCCCCTAACGGTCTACAATCATCACCCGAAGTTTCATCCCAAAATGAAATCCCAAGGTCGTGCCCTCCCCTTGTTAGAGTCCGTCGGTCAGACTCTCTACCTTTTTGTTCTTTTTTAATCACAGTGGAATTTTATTTGAGATTTCACATTGAAAAAATCTGGTGTGACTGGTCGCACAGCACACAGCTTTCTCTTACCTTCGGTAATCAAATCAAAAGTTGTGTTCTGTGCTTGTCACACCATATTTTTTGTTTTGACACATATTTAGTTTCCGACAGAACGGACATTGAAACTTGAAAAATTTATAAACTATTTGTTTATTTAAATTTTGCTACCATTTCTCCTATCTTTTCTATGATCTTCAAGAGTAAAGTGGTCTTCAGAAGATTTTAATGACAAAATGAGGATATACATTTTAAAGAGTTCCTAAAACATAATTGATTTTTGAATTTTAATCAAAATCATTGGAATGAATTTTGAGAAAATCGAAAAAAACTGAAAAATTACATCAGTAAAGTACTAGTATTCTTTGGCTGATTTTGATCAAAAGCTTCGTGTCACGTCCCATGGAGACGCCTAACTTAAATATAAAATTCCAACATCCTAGCTCAATTTCTTCATGCTTTAAATTGAACCCAGACAAACTGACAGCCAGACCATGTCGCAAAAACCACTTTTTTGGATTCAGGGGATCTCAAAACGTGTATATCCATCAAAATCTCGACATATAGGTAAGAGTAAGTAAAAGCTCTTCAAAATAAATAAATACTAAACCATAATTAGAGAAATTCATAAGTGAGTCGGTCGTTTGGTCTGTCTATCTTTCACTAATAAAATTTTGCAAAACTTTTTAATTTTTCATACATTTCGCGACGATTGGGGGGGGGGGGACGGGGGTCTTAACACTAAACGCCCTTGAAAAAATTGTCTGGTTTTTAGTTGTTTTTTTCTTATCTATAGCCTTCAAGATGTAATTGTTTATAATTAAATTTCACATAATTTTGTTAAAAAAAAAAAAAAAATTAACAATTTTATAGACATTTTTTTTTTTTTTTTGAAATTTAATACTAAATTTTAATTACAAATGTAAGACGGCAAAAAACATGTCACATAAAAAAAATAATTAAATATTTAAGCAAGATTTGAATATAAATGAGTGTGAAAAAAGTAAAAAAAAATATCAAATTAGAAATAAAAATTTGGGATTTATTGTCTTCAAACTTCACAAAGACTCCAGGCGTCCTCTTATATAAGATGTAGCAAGAATTACATTCAAGAAATGTATTCTTAATTCAATTTATATTTAGCGATAGGTTCTGCATATTTTTGAAAATTATTATATAAATTTAATTGAGAAATTTGAAAAAATTTGGTATTTATTTAAAGCCGGATAAAACGATAGTCATTTTTTTATATTCAGTAAACCTCGCTTAACGAGCACCTCTCATAACGAGTAATTCGAATAACGAGCAAAATAAATTGTAAAAGAATGACTCGCTTAACGAGCTACGTTGAACATTATATTAAAGGGTTTTTATTAAAAACCATCAAATTTTTCATTATTAACACATAATTAATTCCGTAATGAAATTTCTGAACTAAAATAGTTTCGAATTCAAATTATCACCCCCCTCACCCTCCCTTTCTTTCCTCTATGCGCTTCTTACCCTCGCCAAAAATTTTGTCTTCCCTTTTCCCCTTTAAACCTGGGACTATTTTCGTTCCAAAATCAAATTATTATTAATAAAGGACTTTTGTTTGATTAAAATCATAATATTAATATTTTTTCTGTCAAGGGGAAGGGAGATGGGAGGCCCGAGTCGAGAATTTTACGAGGGTGGTTTTTTAGGCTATATTTTATTTAAACAATCTGGTGTGACTGGCGCACAGCACCAACTTTCTCTTACCTTCGGTACTCGAAAGTTGTGTACTGTGCTTGTCACACCAGATTTTTTGTGTCGACATGTATTTAGTTTCCGACAGTACGGTACATTCGATTTTCAAGAGGTAAAATTTATAAGTATTGCAAAATATATTTTGTTACCATGGCAACCATTTCTCCTATCTTTTCTATGGAGTACGAGAGTAAAGTGGTCTTCAGAAGATTTCAATGACAAAATGAGAATATACCTTTTAAAGAGAATCTAAAAAATAATTGATTTTTGAATTTAAAAAAAAATCGTTGGAGCAAATTTTGAGAAAATCGAAAAAAACTGAAAAAGTTCATCAGTAAAGTACTAGTACTCTTTGGTCGATTTTGGTCAAAAGCTTCGTGTCACGTCCCATGGGGGTGCCTAACTTAAATATAAAATTTCAACCTTCAAGCTCTTTCCGTTCTAGAGATATTGTAGATAGAATTAATAAAAGTAATTTTATGGTAATATGAAGTGTAATATAAAGTGAAAATGTGCGTGTATGGGGAATTTCCCAAATTACCAGGACGTGCCTTAAGTCAAAAACTGTGACAATGCCAGGCCCGATGGGAATTCCCCCCCCAGTGCCGAACAAAGGTTCCGACACACCCCCGGCCAGGTGCCAAAACCCTACTCCCCACAAGCCCGGGAAAAACCCGAGAAGGAATCACCTGCGAAACTCGCCACCCCTGATGTCCGGAGGAGAGAGGGAAGAGGCTATATATAACGTCCAAGAGCGGAGAGAGGGGGATCTACGACTTTTACTTTTTCTACTCGTTGGTTTCTACTGGGTAGCACTGTTGGCTGGCTTTTTACTTGGGACCGTACTGAGAGAAACTTATCTTGTCAGTGCCTCCTTTTTTTCTACTTGGCTCGTTCGTGACTGACTTGTTACGAAACGCTTACTACGTACATTGATGGAAGTGGAAGGCGACTGATCATCGGCAGAACCGTCAGATCAGCCCAGGGCTCCGTCAACATCCGGCCTCGTGACCCGCTGTGCCCACTCATCCGTCTACGAGTACCTGTTCCCAGAGAACATCTCTCTCTCGCTCTCGCCCTCTCTCTCTGGTGAACTGAAGATGCAGCGGTGAACCACCAACCCCTTTTCCCCGTGTGTGGTGTACAACAATCCAGGACACGCAGTAAGTTTGGGCCCAAACCAATTTATTAAGTTACTTCATCCATAAGATTACAAATAACAAGACTAAAAAAGTCTTCTAACTGACAATGTAAATTAAAATTTAATGTAAGTCACAAACAAATATCAATTTATATTCTAAATACATTTGATTAGTCAACGAGCATCATATTATCTTTTTTTCAAAATTATCTATTTTTTTAATAAAGTTAAATAATTAACAAAAATAACTTGTTGTTAGACATTTCTTGTCTACCTGTGAGAGGCTTTCCTTGTCCCTTTTTAGGTCAGCTATAAACAAAGCACCCTTCGACACGCGCCTAGGACATTCATCGCAGGTAAGGCATCGACCCTTCGTGTGAGTGAGAGCCTAAATCTCTTTTTTTGTCAAATCAATCATTCTCTCATTTCTCCCTAAATACAAAACAAATCAATTTTAAAATCCCCAGGATTCAGCTTTCCCCCGCTCGGGAAATCCGCGAAGCAGGTACTCTACCATTATTAATTAGGACACGAGTCACTTAGTGATAGAAACAAAATTTCCAAATTTTACAAATCCCTCTCCGCCGATCCTCACCCCCGGGTCCGCGAGAGGTAGCCTCTTTCCTACCCGTTCGGCTTTCCCGTCCCACGTGGAAGTCGAAAGCTACAAGAGGGAGGAACAGATCGCGCTGCATGGCGGAAGGTGCTGGGATATGAATTAAATTGAGTAAAAATAGCATAAATTAGTAACATAATGCGTGTTGTTGTTTGTTTATTTCTTTTGTTGTTGTCCCTCGTCAAAGTTGTTGGGAACCTGTCTACCTGTTTAGGACACAATTGATTTAAAATTTTGTTTTTTCTCTTTTCAAAATGATTATTTTTAAATTTTTCTTTTTTCGTTTTTTTAATTTAATCGTTAAATTGTCTATGAAACAATTCTGCATATTTGCATTTTTTCGGAAATCCTATTTTATTCATCTTACCAAAGCCTATGGAACTTAGATCACGAACCGTCCCCACCCCGGCCCCCTGAATCTAGTCAACCCTCTTACTTAAAAATCTGTTATAACTAAAATTATAAATACCCTTTTTTAATAGATCAAATAAGAGCGTAACAATGTCAGTAACCGAATATTGTGCCAATACGGTCGTAATGTGGGCTGAAGCTATTAAAAAAATTCCAAAATTTTCCCATGCATTGGATTTTGACACATTTCATCCAATTGATTTTGTAAAATTATTTAAAGAAGCTGTAGGCAAACTGCGTATGCCAACTTGCCACGCTGTTAAATTGTTTTTCAATTGCTTAACCGGCGAAGCTTCGTCATGGGCGGTAAAATGGGCCAATGAAAATTCTAATGTTGAAAATCCCCTTGATCAATTATTAGATGCTTTCGTTGAACATTTTTGGAGCCCTGAAGTTCAACAGCAATTTAGTAATAAACTACACTCCAACCAATTTGCGTTTCAACCAGCCCCGTTAGCACCTCAATTTCGACAAAGATTTCAATGGGCTAAATATATCACAAACCAACGTGTTGATATTTTTCTGCTTCGTCTAATAATGAAAAACCTCCCAGACCCAATAGGCCATAATGTGTGGAGTTCTGCTTTCGATGGCTATTCTAAAATTTATAAACTTCTCAAACAATCCGACCCTATTACTAATTTAAAACTTCCCTGCGAGCTCTATCACAGTGGATGCCAATTAGAGGATTTTTATGAACTCCCTCCAATGGATAAATCTTGTCAATGTTCAAAATTTCATCCGTTTAATCAAAGCCCCATAAAGCCTCCCGTACTCGTGAATAGCACCCCATTGAAGGCTGAACGCCTTGTTAACGACCACAATGCCTGAACTTCAAACCGAAACCCCCTCTGGACCCGAGAAGTCGGCATCCTTTTCGACGGCGTCTTCGGCTAAACCAACCCACACAACCATCGATGTTTCCCCCTTCCGCGATCCCCCAACTACATCAAATAATGCCCCCACAGACCAAAATAGCGAGCTCAGGGAGATGATCAAACAGCTAATGGCTCAAGTTTCCCGAACAAGCCAACAAGTTTTCCAAACAGGTCAACAAATAGCCCAAGGAGCGACCCTATGGAACCAACAAATGACCCAACTGTGTCCAGATCTCCCCAAACGACATAGACTCCATCCAACCAAATTCTGACCAGAGGCCTCTAAACTTGGAAAAAATTGACTCTCCACCTATCCACTTAGAAACCCCTACAACCTACACACCCCCTCCACCAAAACCTATACCGGTAACTGAACTGACCTATGACCCGCCAACCTTCCAACCAATTAGTTCGAGCCCCGATCCCGTTCCAGATGTCCTTGATATTCCAAATAAGATCCAATTAAACTCTTCTAATAGCCACAGTAGCGAAAGTCCCACCCCGGCCCCGTCTGTAAATCTCCCCCCAAAATTCACTTATCTCCAGGCATGTTCCAGTTGTAAAATCACCACCATCAAAAAGATTATGTCTGTTGTCTCATATAGAAAAACAGCCCCTGCAACACCATTTCGGCCACCTGCGCCACTCTTCGTCTTTCCACTACAAGCTGGTTGTTACATAAACCATTCGTTTAAGTCCCCGGCAAGCAGCGACCAAATTAGTCCTCCTTTTAATTTCAATCCACTATCAATTCTCCTTTCCTACTCTAGTATGTCTTTTAAACCAAGTCCGTTCACGTCGTCGGTCAATCAAAATATCAATTGGGCAAATTTTCCCCCTCTCACGCCCGTCTATCAGAGGGCACGCTTCGTTGAAGAAATTAGGTCCCTGACCACACGCTATATAATTGAACAAATAATTGTTCTCTCCCCCTTTAGCAGCTTATAAAGTCGCCCGAAATCCAGAGTTGCCCGGCTCTGATACCGTTAGAAATGGCCTAACGGGGGCAGATTTCAGTCCATCCCCTCCCCGAGACCCCGATTAAGTACCCAATCCGATATCTGCCACAGGAAACGCAGAGGGCTGGTCTCTATTCCGCGTGACAAAAAAAAAAAAAAAAAAAAAATTTTTAGTATTAATTTTTTTTGTCCCTATATTATGACACCCCCACCGATCTTGTCCCTTTATACCCGACTATGACACCTAATACACGGCTATGACCAACCCATTTTTTTTTAGATTTCATTTTTAATATTTTTTTGTTTAGTTATGGTTTAGCATTTTTGGGAAAAGCAAAGGGAGACGCCCGGATTTCCTCCTCCCCTGAAATGAAAGCCAGTTTTGTTTGTTGTACATAATAATATTTTACAGAATTTTTTTAGATATAGTGAATTACGTTTTTTTATACTTTCCTTGATAGTTGCTTGTTTGATTCGCGAAAAATAAGTTCAAAAAAAAAAAAAAAAAAAAAAAAAATCCCCAGAAACAGTGGAAGAAATCAATCCGTCGGTAAAATTTGTAAGAGTGAATGAAATTAGTTAGCAAATTTCTTTTTTTGTTGCGTAAAAATTATAGTTTAAAAAAAAAAAAAAAAAAAAAAAAAATTTTTGATTTTTGATTTAGATAGATCCAAACAGTTGTCGAGTTATAATCAAAGGGAAATTTTGACCCACTTATTATGCAACCGTCGCCCTTTCAATCCTTTAAAAAAAATAAACAATTGAGAAATAGGTTATTGTGCTAAAATTGCCTTTTAAATTCTTTAAAAAAAAAAAAAAGGGTCTAGGACCCTCCTTTGTATTGTTCTGGAGAGTTGTACCTGCCAAGTGAGATGTTTTAAAGAAATGAGTAAATCAACATAGTTAAATTTTGACTGGTCCGGATTAAGATTTAATAAGTATGCCGCGAGGTACCGATTCGAGGTGATGTTTTTCGTGATTGGAAGAAAAATCTATTATTATTTCCCCTTTATAAAATACATAATCCCCCATCTGAGCTGCAAACCACAAGCAATGAAACAAAACAAATAAAATAAAACGCGTAATGGCATACCCTGCATAAACAAAGAGGTCATTGTGCCGGTCCATTCGTGAAATAAAATATTAAAAATCTTAAACAATGGGGCCAATTGTATAAACCCGAAGGTCAATGTACACCCCAGTTGTCATTAAATAAAATGGGTCACTGCAGACTCCATGGATGGAGCTCCCCTCCCCAAATACCCCTTAGAAACTAATAATTATTATCTTTCTAATTAAGGAAATCGTTGCTAAAGTTGAATAAATGGTATTACTTGCATCTCATGACTCAGTTAGTCTTAGGAAAGACAGTTCTCGTGAACTTTTGTAAGCTCAGTTCTGCGAATGTTCCACATGACATGTACTCCGCTTTTGATCGATATGAGTAGATTATAGTAGCTGTTTTAATTTGAGAAAGAAGTTGATAGTCGTAAAAGATTGAAGAAAACGCGTAGTCTTTTTAATAATTACTTCCCCATTATGATCTTCGATATGTTAGAACAATTCGTAGCCCCCCTTATTACATAAATACCCAAACGAGAGAATGACCGAATGATTGATTTGTTTTGTGTATTGTATTCATTGATGGCTTTATTGAGCAAATCAGGGTAGTCGCCCAAACTCTAAACTCATCCGAAGTGGTCGATGCCCAACCTCAAGTGATATGAGTTCCCCCCCCCACTTTTTTTATCTTTTTCTATGTAAAGAGAATAAGATGGCTGACCTATGAACGGAGAGGAATCGCCGATCGCACTAAGCAGGCAATGTCAACGTAAGTGTTTTAATTAATTTAAGAAGTTTGTTGTTTACAATTAATCAAATGTATAAAATTACATTTATAAAAAAAAGAAAAAAATTTTTTTTATATTTTGTCCAAAAATTTTTTTTTTTTTTGACGATCTTGTTTTGAGTTGTAATAATCAACCCAAGATCTTGTAAAGCAAAGGGATGTAGATAGAATTAATAAAAGTAATTTTATGGTAATATGAAGTGTAATATAAAGTGAAAATGTGCGTGTATGGGGAATTTCCCAAATTACCAGGACGTGCCTTAAGTCAAAAACTGTGACAATGCCAGGCCCGATGGGAATTCCCCCCCAGTGCCGAACAAAGGTTCCGACACACCACCGGCCAGGTGCCAAAACCCTACTCCCCCCAAGCCCGGGAAAAACCCGAGAAGGAATCACCTGCGAAACTCGCCACCCCTGATGTCCGGAGGAGAGAGGGAAGAGGCTATATATAACGTCCAAGAGCGGAGAGAGAGGGGACTCTTTTTTACTTTTTCTACTCGTTGGTTTCTACTGGGTAGCACTGTTGGCTGGCTTTTTACTTGGGACCGTACTGAGAGAAACTTATCTTGTCAGTGCCTCCTTTTTTTCTACTTGGCTCGTTCGTGACTGACTTGTTACGAAACGCTTACTACGTACATTGATGGAAGTGGAAGGCGACTGATCATCGGCAGAACCGTCAGATCAGCCCAGGGCTCCGTCAACATCCGGCCTCGTGACCCGCTGTGCCCACTCATCCTTCTACGAGTACCTGTTCCCAGAGAACATCTCTCTCTCTCGCTCTCGCCCTCTCTCTCTGGTGAACTGAAGATGCAGCGGTGAACCACCAACCCCTTTTCCCCGTGTGTGGTGTACAACAATCCAGGACACGCAGTAAGTTTGGGCCCAAACCAATTTATTAAGTTACTTCATCCATAAGATTACAAATAACAAGACTAAAAAAGTCTTCTAACTGACAATGTAAATTAAAATTTAATGTAAGTCACAAACAAATATCAATTTATATTCTAAATACATTTGATTAGTCAACGAGCATCATATTATCTTTTTTTCAAAATTATCTATTTTTTTTAATAAAGTTAAATAATTAACAAAAATAACTTGTTGTTAGACATTTCTTGTCTACCTGTGAGAGGCTTTCCTTGTCCCTTTTTAGGTCAGCTATAAACAAAGCACCCTTCGACACGCGCCTAGGACATTCATCGCAGGTAAGGCATCGACCCTTCGTGTGAGTGAGAGCCTAAATCTCTTTTTTTGTCAAATCAATCATTCTCTCATTTCTCCCTAAATACAAAACAAATCAATTTTAAAATCCCCAGGATTCAGCTTTCCCCCGCTCGGGAAATCCGCGAAGCAGGTACTCTACCATTATTAATTAGGACACGAGTCACTTAGTGATAGAAACAAAATTTCCAAATTTTACAAATCCCTCTCCGCCGATCCTCACCCCCGGGTCCGCGAGAGGTAGCCTCTTTCCTACCCGTTCGGCTTTCCCGTCCCACGTGGAAGTCGAAAGCTACAAGAGGGAGGAACAGATCGCGCTGCAATATTTTGTTCACAGACAGACAGACAGACCATGTCGCAAAAACCACTTTTTTGGATTCAGGGACCTCAAAACGTGTATATCCATCAAAATCTCGACATCGAATTTTTGACATGAATCCAATACTTTCATTTCTACCGTATATCAACATATATATAGAGCTAAGAGAAAGTAAAAAAATACATTTAGGGTAGTTAGGAATAAAAAATTGTAAATAAAATAAAATTTAATTATCAAAATTAATTAGCAGCTGTCTTTAAGTTTAAATCCAAGAAGGGACCGGGATTTTTATAAAATTATAGGATGGTCCATAATGGGAGTGGGAGGGATTCAGGTCGCTTTGGCGAATTAAGCGATTAGCCAAAGACACCTATTTTAATCCAAAAGATGAATATTTTTAAATTTTTATTCCCAATTTCCTTTTGTTCTAATAATACAAGATATGCCTTTTAACTTATAAAAAAAAAGTACTTACTTAATTGAATAAACGCGTACATGCATTATTTATTTATTTTGTATCAGACATATAATTGTTTATGTATTAATACAATGTATATTTAAAAAGCTTTTTACTTAATTACCGGAAAGCATTGTACGACATATATAATCGTTGTAAACTCAATGCCATATATACCAGTATATTGTGGGCTAATTCATTCAAATATAAACATTTGATATTATATAATCTTTTGACTTTGAATATTTTAGTTTATACCAGTGATTCCCAAAGTGGTCTATATCGACCCCCCAGTGGTTGACGACGACCTACAAGGGGTCCATGAGAGCGAAATAATTAATTGGGGGTCTGAGAGATGTAAACGGCTGTTTATTTTATTTTTCATAATTTGATCTCTGCTTTATAATCACCATTTGACACCAATGTAATTAATAGGTCTACATAAATAAATGTGTGTTTTTTATGGGTCTACCCAAAACCTAAAAACATGTTAAGTGATCTACGAGACAAAAAAGTTTGGGGACCTCCGGTTTATACTCTTGGGACATAAAGAAAAACTTTTTTTCTTAACAATAAGGAGCAGTTGCTTCACATCTAATTAACAAGCTATCTCTCGGATAAGATGACTTTCGAGACGGTATAAGGGGTTAAATTAGAAACATAAGTCTAACTCCACTTACTGTAAATCTGACCAATTAGCGAGAGAACTGGCACATACACAAAGGGACAGGAAGTCAGGGGCTGGCACTTTATATATAGTAATGATGATATTTATTTCATATAAAGTATAAGTAAGAAAAAGTAAAAAATCCGATAAAACCCAAATAACAGTGGGTTTTTTTTTAATTGAGAAACAAAAAAAAAAACCACTGACTTTTGCCCACCTGGGGAAATTCTATGCCAACCCTGTATATAAGTGGGTGCCCTGAAAATAAAATAAATTTAACTTTTATCTTTGAGATGCACCTTTGAAAATATTTAAAATATTGAATTTTCAAATATAAGTTCGCCCCCTTCCTGAAAAAAACCAATAAATTTCGGCGATTTATTTATTTTATTAAAATTAATGTGTATATAGGGGGCTTAGTCAGCCCCTCATTGTGTACGCATATTTACAAATAGAGATATAGCAGATCCATGAGCATAGCTAGGGAATTTGCCTGGGAGGAGGGGACCAGCCATCCTTCGGAGGGCCTGAAAGGCCCCATATTGTCTCAATTCTTCTTTGGGCAGCGAGCCTTCTGGGAGGGGCAGGCGGATACTTTTGGCTGTTATAAATAGTAGACAAAAAAATTTTACCTTATAAAAATCAATCGTTGCGTATTCTGTTGAGTAAGTGAAGAACTAAAGTCATCATTCGAGATCTTTATAAATTCAAAAAAGATAGATAAGATTCAGAAAACTAGGAGATATTTTAGAGTGGGGAACCTTTAAAGGATCTGAAATAATTCCATCTTTTTCTAAATGAACTGAAATGAAAAATTTTATTTTTTCAAAATTTCCTAAAAAAAGGTAAAATGGATTTGGTAAAATTATTTACATGACTGAAAAAAATTTTGCCACCCTGTTGGAAAAATTAGTTTCGGGAAAAAAAAAATGAAAAAATTTTGCGACCTTATAAAAAAGCTAAAATGATTTCCATGGCAGGGGAATAAATTTGGCCGCCTTCCGGGTAAAAAAACTTTAGTTTCGTCAAAAAATTTTCCCCGCAGAAAATTTTTGAGTACGGCTTATTGTCCCTCCCTCCTTCAAAAATAAAAGAACATGCGATATTCTTTGCAGAATTTGTTGTGGTTGTTTTAGTGGTCGCTTATAAGGGATAAACACAACACATTCATTAAGAAGGGATGAAATATGTAAACATAGAAAGTATTGCAAGATTTTGATGTAAATTTTGAAGGTTTCTGATAAAGATTAATTGATTTATTAATTTCAATCAAAATCGTTAGAGCAAATTTCGAGAAAATAAACAAAAAAGTAGGATTACTCTTTGGCTGATTTTATGTAAGATAGGTCTTCAAACAATTTGAAGGGAAAAATGAGAATATATATTTTAAAGAAAATCTAAAAATTAATTTTTGATTAATTAAAATCGATAGAAGGAATTTTAAGAAAATCGAAAAAAAAAACTGAAAAGCTACATCAGTAAAGTATTAGTACTTTTTGGCCGATTTTGTTTCAAAACTTCGTATTACGTCCCAGGGGGGAGGGGGTACCTAACTTAAATATTAAATTTTCTTTTTTGAGATAATTTTTTCACAGCCAGAGCATTTTGCGGGACCAACTTTTTTTGGACTCTGGGGACCTCAAAACAGGCTGAAATAAAGGATCATATATAAATAAATAATTAACAGTAAATCAAGATGAAACTTTAATTTATTTATTAATTGTTTTTAGTTAACATTCCATTTCTTCTTTGTTTTCTTCGTTAGGACCTGCACCTAGGAGTTGGAGGTGCAGATCCTTGATTCTCCCCTACTATGCCTGGGGGTATATTAGGAATATTGCAGCTGTAGATGCTACAGCTGTTGCAGGTGCTGCTTCTTGTTTTGGTCGCCTAGAATCTATTTTTTTTAATAAAAAAATATTGGAAATTCTATATTTATTGTTGCATATCTTATATTTATTTAAGAGAATTAAAATTAATAATTATTATAATTATTAATTCGCTATTTGTAATAGATTTATAATTCTTATTAACGGTGTTTGTGTAACTTTTATTTTATTTTTTTTGTTTGAATTAGCCTCTGAATAATGCAATTACAAAAAGTTTCTAATCTCTAGCTCTTATAATTTTTGAAAATTTATTTTCTCAATTGTATAACATACATTTTTATTTGCCGAAATCAAACTTTAAAACAGGAATGGCCAACATCCTTAGTATAATATCTCGCTTCGAGATCAATGGACGATTATGTATTTTCAAACCATTAAGATGTTATTTAAATTTAATGGCCTGGGAATTTTTCTATTAGAACTTATTTTATCTTAATCTCAGAAATTTATAAAATGAGGCACTCGAATGACTCTGATCCACAAGATAGAAAGATTCTATAAGGGGAGGGAATTATTAATTGTAAGAGTGTGTAAAATTGCTAAGAAGAAAATTATTAATTATTTATAAAGTTTATTCACAAAAATATATTCATCAAAGTGCATTATATATTCCGTATATAATTAGCGGAACAATTAACAAGGTAATCAAAATCAAAGCCCAAATGAGCCAGGTGTTATAGGCCTGAAAAGAAATATGATATTAATATCAAGTTTAAATAAATATTTTGTTTTAATAAATGTCTTTTGAATAATATAGAAAAAACTTACATGGCCTGAGGAGGAGTCTTCAGAGGATTGATTAGATTCCTCTTCGTCCTCCTCTTTGAACTCTGGCATTACAATCTGGAATGTCAAAAATATTCATTAGTTTTTGTTTAAATTTTAAAGGCAAGTGAGTTTTCAAAATAATAATTCTTTATAAACTTACACACAGAGATTCTGGCGGCGCGAACCGAACTCTTTTCGCAACATGGTCATGTCTGTTATTATTTGGTAAATAAATAAACCAGATCCTTTCCTGAACACGTCTCTCAGGATCTGGTTTATTTATTTACCAAATAATAACAATAATTGATTATAAAAATTAATTTTCAATAATGCACTAATTACTCAAATTAGCGACTTTTATTTTCCCGGCGAATTTGATTCTCGCCATCGCCACAATGTCCATTATTTGGCTATAAATTAAAATAGAAATAAATATTTACCATTTCATTTTGCCCTTTATGTACCCTAAATGTACTTTTTTCTTTTTTGCGAAATATTTAGCCCTCTACTCGAAGATGTCGAAGGCCAGGGGTTTCTGGCTCCTTTTATGAAGAGGGCTTATTTCGGTTCGCCATTGCTTAAAAATAAACAAAATTTTATATTTCATTCTTAAAATTATAAATAATTACCGCTTTGTGTCTTCATCTCACCTTCCTTTTGATAAAAATAAAAATTATCCGAAAATTAAAATATTTAATATCATTAAATAAATAATAATTTGTAATTTAATCTTCCCCAATAATAAGTAAAATGCGCGTTCATGTTTAAAGAAAATCCAAAAATTTTTTTGGAGCGAGAATATTTGGGTTTAATTAGGAAACCATGAAAGCGCTGATGATTGTTGAAGAAAACCAGTAAATGGGACTAAGCCGAGTATTTATTTAATAAAATCAAAACAAATAAACAAACGAGATTAAAAAACAAAATTTGTTTTGATTTTGCTCTGTTGCTCTGCTAAATTTTCAAATTAAAATTTATTTTCCTTGGCCGCCCCTGGTATAAAGGGTAAATAATGAAAAAAGTATTTTATTTTAATCATATCACTGATATATTTAGGAATAAAAGAAAAAAACTGATTTTATATAGGCCTAAATTAAGTCTCTGATTACAAATATTTGGGTCCATTCACGAAACAAATATAATTTTTTATGAGTTGCTGCAGTCAGGGCCGGAATTAGGAGATTTTTTAGGAAGGGCAAAATTTAATTTGCCGCCCCCCTCCTTAAAATTTTCTATACAAAATTCATATCATTTTACCTTTTTTTTAGTAAATCTTTCTTTAATTGCCGCCCCCTGATATCTGCCGCCCGGGGCAAATGCACCCACTGCCCCCCCCCTAGATCCGGCCCTGGCTGCAGCCGACTATTAAATAGTAAATACACAGAAAAATAGGTCCAGGAAACAATCACCTGACACAAAAACCTGCGTGGTAGATCAAAATGAGTATGATTTACAGCAAACTCGAGTTAATAACATTAAAAAACCAGAAGTGTTATTAATGAAATTTAATGAATTCTTACATAATTTTGGAATTAACAGTTCATTTTAAAAACAAATAGTTGATGAACATACATTTTTTAATTATTATAAAAATTGCACCTTTTAGTATCACAATTTTTTTTCATTGAAAATTGTTCATTGAATAGTTGTAGTTGCCACTCATCAGGACAAGTCTGTGCTTAATAATTATAAATGATGACTGCAATCGACACTCCTTGAATCGTTAACAAATAATTATTTTGACTGACTTTCCACTTCACTTTAAATTGTAATTGTACATAGAATTGGCAAGTTTATTAAAACTCCCTGGCATCATTTATACATTTTCCGCAGACAATTCGGTGTTAATATTACTAACATTGTAAGATATTTAAAATCTATAAATAAAAATGACTCTCATTTTTTCGAAATTATTCCGTGTCCGTTGCTTTAAGGTCTCAATGAATAATTAAAACTT
Organism: Euborellia annulipes; assembly: GCA_023213315.1. NCBI lineage: Eukaryota > Metazoa > Arthropoda > Insecta > Dermaptera > Anisolabididae > Euborellia > Euborellia annulipes. The sequence continues at coordinate 21,769 of JAKCPI010017398.1, forward strand.
AAGGCCGGTTGCTTCAGTTCTAGTCAACTAACAAACTTATTCAACAGATAGCAAATCATCGATATAGTAAACAAGAACACGCTTGACCTTCGAGTTAATATATAATTAGCTATCTGAGGTATAAGGCAAGTTTTGTGAAGTTAGCAACTTATTGAAGGCATCATTTATAAAAATTAAAATATTTCATTAAAGCTAATGAATTCACCTTAGTTAAGTCTTATACCGAATTCGGATTTGGATAGCTAACTACGACCTGGGGTGTTATTTAATCAAATGATTAGTTTATCCTAAAACTGAAAAAGACTCCAAGTTATAGTCAACTATCTTATCCGAGGAATAGCTAGTTGATTAGAACTGAAGCAACCGGCCCTTAATGTTTATAATTTTCCTATAATACCTTATTAATTGATGTTAATTTACAGAATTTCTTCAATAATAAATTTTGAACTTATACCTAAGAATCGTTTTCATAGGATTAAAAAAATATCCCAATATTAATAATATAAGTGGGTAATGACTATATTAATTTAAAATGTCTGAATTTTTGATATCTGAATACCCAAATCGTAAAAAAAATTCGGATTGATTAATCGCTTTTGACTGGAAGTTAGGCAACCCAAACGGCCAATTCACTTTTTTTTATGTGGAATTAGAAATTTGCAACTGAAATAAAACTTTTTAAAGGAGATCAACTAATCAAAATTTTTAATGCGTTTTGATCATGTGGATTACCTAATTTTTTGAAAAATTCTATATTTTGTGTGATTGACGTTAAAATATCTTAGTCCCAGTTATATGTTGATGATAGAATGAATATGATGTTTTGTTTTTGTTTTCTAAAATGGAGAACATTTAATGAACTGTGTTTCTAAGAATGAGAACAAATAGAACAAGAAATACTGAGAGGGCAAAGGAGTTGGTGCTACTTGGTGCGCTGCTCCACCCACTAGAGCACCAATCCAAGTTGCAGCTATAAGCGTTGTAGAACTTCTCCTTGATATCTGTCCAGGAGCACAGACCAATATTACAGCCCTCGTAATCGACGAGTTTTTCTTGTAAATAGAAAGAGACCCGGTTTGGATCACCTTCCGAACATCTGCAAATCATAACATGATGTTTAAATACGCTCTATTAAGATAAGAAATAAAAATATTTACTTGAAAAAAACGGCTGCCAAATTGGATGCAAAAGGCATGAGATTTGCCCCCTCTCCATTTACGCCGTTCCATTGATTCATAATTATGCGCTAATAATGGAAATTGATCCCGATTCATATCCATATATGTGAGTGTCATCGCCACCATTTCTGCGGTTGTGAAATAAAAGATTCCTTGTGGCTCGCGTTCTAAGTTTTGCTCCAAGCGTCTAAACAAATAAAGTAACTCATTCAATTTCAAATTTTCTAATAAGCCTTCCAAATTAACTTACGTAAAATGCTCCAACATATCTCTGATAGGTGGGCAGCCGAGCTGGGCGTTCATTCCTTGACCATATCCTGATGTATAGAATGTTTCCAAGTCATTTGCGTATTCTAATACCTAAAATATCAATAAATTATGTCATGGAGATAATAAATATAGAAACAAATATAAAGAAAAAAAATAATTAGGGCTAACCTTGAGTTGCTCTTTAGTGAAAACTGCACACCATGGAGAGAGATCTTTAAGAATAACGGCTTTATCATAAGCGCACATTTTATACATCGTTGCAATTTGTCCTGGAACAAATATAGATAATTAATTAGTTCCAAGTTGACATTTACTTATCATGAGGATACACTATAATATGATCCCTGAAGGACGGTTTCACTTCCCTCCCAGGTGCCTACTTAATCACAAGACCGGATGGAGCAAATATCTTTTTTTCTTGCAAAATTTTGCTTTTTTGAAATTAATTATATATAAAACTATTTTAATTTCAATACAACAAATTGGCTATTCTTTGAGCTGAAACTTGAGGCGTTGGAGAGCGACTTTTACATCTTTGGCCCTACCCTTACTCCTGCTCTTTCCGAAGTAAAAAATTAAATATCACATCACTATTATATTTTACTCCAATTTTTACTCTACAAACATAAGAAAAAAACAGAATTTTCAGACTGTAACTTATGACTTATATTTACTGGTATATAATTATCTCATTAAATATTAATAAAATAAGAATCTTAATAATATAACGTCTTTTCCGCATTGAAGGCCATTTATTTCAATTTTTGTGGCATGAGACGGGATACGAACCCTTGACCCCTAACACAAGAGGCAGAAACTTACAACTGAGCTATAGCTGAAGGACCTTAGATTAATGGAAACTTAAAAAATAACCAAATACCTCCCGTTATATTTCATTTAAATAATGCACACTTAGTCCTCAAAAAAGTATATCTGGAAATAGAGGATTATATAAATTTGTTTGTCTTTTTCTAAAAATCAATTAGAACTCGCCGATAGAGTGCATTACTTCTTGACAAAAGATACTTCAGAACAGAAGGCTCGCTCACAAATAATTTAGTAAAATTTAAAAAAAATGATACCCCTGATAATTCAAATATCTTCTTGTTCTATACAAAATATGGAATAAAAATTTCC
>JAKCPI010017399.1:0-42663 GCA_023213315.1 Euborellia annulipes
TTTTACTTTCTCTTACCTATGTTATATGTAATATATATATATAGAGAAAGTATTAGGATTCATGTCAAAAATTCGATGTCGAGATTTTGATGGATCTTCACGTTTTGAGGTCCCCTGAATCCAAAAAAGTGGTTTCGCCGCGACATGGTCTGTCTGTGGGTGGGTGGGTGGGTGGGTGGGTGGGTGTGTGGGTGTGTGGGTGGGTGGGTGGGTGTGTGTTCAATTTTAAGGATGAAGGAATTGAGCTACGAGGTTGAAATTTTATATTTAAGTTAAACACCCCCCGGGACCGGAAAAATAAGCTTTTAATCATAATCGGCCAAAGAGTACTAGTACTTTACTGATGTACTTTTTCAGTTTTTTTTCGATTTTCTCAAAATTTGCTCCAACGATTTTTTTTAAAATTCAAAAATCAATTATTTTTTAGATGCTCTTTAAAATGTATATTCTCATCTCTCTCTCTCGCTCTCGCCCTCTCTCTCTGGTAAACTGAAGATGCAGCGGTGAACCACCAACCCCTTTTCCCCGTGTGTGGTGTACAACAATCCAGGACACGCAGTAAGTTTGGGCCCAAACCAATTTATTAAGTTACTTCATCCATAAGATTACAAATAACAAGACTAAAAAAGTCTTCTAACTGACAATGTAAATTAAAATTTAATGTAAGTCACAAACAAATATCAATTTATATTCTAAATACATTTGATTAGTCAACGAGCATCATATTATCTTTTTTTCAAAATTATCTATTTTTTTTTTTAATAAATTTAAATAATTAACAAAAATAACTTGTTGTTAGACATTTCTTGTCTACCTGTGAGAGGCTTTCCTTGTCCCTTTTTAGGTCAGCTATAAACAAAGCACCCTTCGACACGCGCCTAGGACATTCATCGCAGGTAAGGCATCGACCCTTCGTGTGAGTGAGAGCCTAAATCTCTTTTTTTGTCAAATCAATCATTCTCTCATTTCTCCCTAAATACAAAAGAAATCAATTTTAAAATCCCCAGGATTCAGCTTTCCCCCGCTCGGGAAATCCGCGAAGCAGGTACTCTACCATTATTAATTAGGACACGAGTCACTTAGTGATAGAAACAAAATTTCCAAATTTTACAAATCCCTCTCCGCCGATCCTCACCCCCGGGTCCGCGAGAGGTAGCCTCTTTCCTACCCGTTCGGCTTTCCCGTCCCACGTGGAAGTCGAAAGCTACAAGAGGGAGGAACAGATCGCGCTGCATGGCGGAAGGTGCTGGAATATGATTAAAATTTATTAAAGAAAAAAAAAAAAAAAAAAAGAAGGGAGGAGAAGGAGCGAAAAAAAAAAAAAAAATTCTTTTTTTTCTTTCTAAATTTTTTCTTTTTTTTTGATTTTTTTGTTTTTGTTTTTTTAATTTTTCTGTTTTTGTAAGTTTTTTTATTTTATGAAATTACGTAACCGGGAAATCACTCCCTGGGCGTTCTCCAAATCCAATATGGATACCCCCAACCTCCCGTTAGATTCAGAAAGGGACGAGCTGGTGCGAGTGCAGAAGGAGGCTGAAAATGCCAGTCCTTGTCCCTCTGGCTCCGAGGAGTCGGGGCCTCTTTCACAGGCAACTACATCGGTTAAACCAACCCACACAACCATCGATGTTTCCCCCTCCCGCGGTTCCCCAACTACATCAAATAATGCTCCCACAGACCAAAATAGCGAGCTCAGGGAGATGATCAAACAGCTAGTGGCTCAAGTTTCCCAAACAAACCAACAGGTTTTCCAAACAAATCAACAAATGAACCAAATTCAAACAAAATGTACGCAGAATTTAGAGCAGACAACTCAAAAAATTGAGCAAACCAACACCCGGGTTAACCAACTGGAAACGCAGCAGATACAAGTACGCGATTCGGGAAAGGAAACTCAAGGTCGGGTTGCCGCGCTGGAGGGTAAAACTGACCGCCTCGTGGAAACAACCACTCAATGGCATCAGCAACACCAGGCTATTACCGACGATCTTGAGAGGACCCGACAAACCCTTGACAAACTCCGAAATGACATCACACTAATCCAAAGTAACCCCACTTCCAACACACCATTAATTTATCCGCCAGTGCAATTCACACCACCCCCCATGTCCCTACTAGAAATCCAAAGCCGTTGCCAGGTAATTGAACGTTATGCTGATCGCCTTGGTGCCAACGAACCTCACCCCCTTGACTTTATTCAAACCATGGAGGATTTCTTTCGAGAACATTCGATCCCTGAAAATCTCCAATACCATACCCTCCTCTTTTGTCTGGAAGGGAAAGCCGCTCAATGGGTGAAGGACCACAAGTCCAATTACGCCACGATGAAAAAATTACTGGAGGCTTTTAAAGAAAAATTTTGGGGCGATGATGCCCAATGTCACGCCCATCAGGCCCTTCTTCAACAAAATTTTGTCCTACATAGGGAACGCCCACTGGCAAAACAATTCAGGCAACGTTTTGAATGGTGTCGCCGTCTCCCCTATGAGACGAGCGAAGAAAAATTAATCAATAAATTAATTCGACTTTTACCGGATGTCATTCGAATCCAGTTGACGACTGTGACGAGAGAGCTCAAAATTGTCCTTAAAATTTTAGAAGAATGGGATCAGATGGACCTTCGCGCGCTAACTAATTATTCACGCCCCCCTCCGGCAAATCCCCTCTCTCACCCCTCGTTTCCTCGCCCCACGCCACAAAATAATACTTTTCGAAACCGCACGGATCCCCGTCCTTACAGACCCCCGGCCAGTCCCCACCAGGGCATGAATTCTCCGCCCGCACAAAGGGAGCCAGCTCCACGACACACACCCCCACCTCGTATTGTCGCCGCCACCATGGCCCAGAGAGAGACACCCGTTGATTCCGACCAGGGCCTCGAACAGGGAAACGCCCTACCCCTGGGCCCCACGGGTCCCGGCTCCCAGGGAAGATAAATGAAAAAATTCCTCAATTGACCCAGATAAATACAGGCCCCTCGAAAATTCGTTTCAATCCATATAATAATCAGTGTCTTTGGTTGACTCTTAAAATAAAAGATGTCCAGTTACCTACTTTTCTGGACACCGGCAGTGAAATGTCATTAATTGATCAATCGCTTTTTTTAGAAATCGCCTCAAAAAAATGTGACTATCAATTAATGAGAATTCAAGGAACCCATCTTCATGGAGTCGCCGGGTCAAGAAGTCAAAAAATTACACAGGCCGTCCATTTAACCTTTCACCTGTTTAATCTTGTGCTGGAGGGCACGTTCCTGATAGTCCCTCAATTAAAAATTCCTTGCTTACTCGGCTTAGATTGGTGTCGAAATTATAATATACAAATCAAATTCAATAATGCACAAACCTTTTTAATTATTCAGAATCAAACCTTTACCATAGACAATCAAAATCAATCTAAAGAAACAACCAAAACACTGTCTTTTATCTGTCGCGCAGAACATCAAATGCCTCCTTTAAAAAAACAATTAACTCCCCCTTCCCCCTCCTCGACCAACTCTCTTTCGGTTTATGAAAACACAATTTTTCAAAATTTAATTAATGAATTTGAGGATTTGTTCGCCGATGTGCCCGGTTGCATCACGGGATATGAGCATGAAATTTTATTACATGACCCCCGGCCATTCAAAGCTCACACGTATCCCATTCCCATGGCGCATCGGGAGAGTTGGGGGGAAAAATCCCCCATTCTTTGCTTGGGGGGGTTTGGAGGATCTGACTCGGAGTATGTAAGCCCCATTAGAACAGTGGTTAAAAAAGATGGTTCAATCCGGATGTGTCTCGACGCACGCGAATTGAACAAGAGAATGAAGACAAGTAGTGAGATTCCCCCGCCCCCTGATGAGTTACTCCTGGCAGACCGGCAACCCAGATGGTTAAGCACAATAGACCTAACTCAATCCTACTGGCAGGTGGCCTTGAGTGAATCATCACGGCCTTACACAGCTTTTGTTTTTGAGGGAAAGTCCTATCATTTTAACCGTCTTCCCTTTGGCTTAAACACCAGTGTCGCCTCATTTAATCGTGCTCTTGAACATGTCCTCGGTCCGTCTGTCCGTCAGTTTGCCACGAGCTACGTCGATGACATACTCGTGACATCGTCCACTTTTCAAGAACATATCTCACATCTGCGACAAGTTTTCTTTCGCTTGAGAAAACATGGTGTCAAAATTAATCAAAATAAATCCAATTTTTTTCAATCAGAAGTTCATTTTCTGGGACACATTCTTTCTCGGGATGGTGTTCGCCCCGACCCGGAAAAATTAAATTTAATAAAACAATGGCCTTCCCCTCGAAACAAGAAACAATTAAAATCATGGCTGGGCTTAGTTTCTTACTACCGGAAATTTTATAACCATTGTTCTGCTCTCCTATCCCCCCTCCGCGAAGCCGCACAGGCTCCCAGGTGGCACTGGTCACCAGAATTCGAAAAATCATTTCAGATTTGTAAGGAAAATTTTGTAAAATTAATCACATTGAAATATCCCGACTACTCAAAACCGTTTATCCTTTATACTGACGGCAGCTTTCGTGGCCTAGGCGCCGCCCTCGTACAGAGAGATTCCATGGGCGAAGAGAGAGTGATCTCTTATGCAAGCCGCTCGTTAGTAAAACATGAACAAAATAATTTTGCCACCGAACTTGAATTGCTGGCCATCGTGTGGGCTCTCAAAAAATTTCGAACCATTTTGTTAGGTTACCCCATCATCTTAAACACTGATCATAAAGCGCTAACTATGTTACATAATAGTACACTGGTTCAAAATGCAAAACTTTCTCGTTGGTCAGAATACTTGCAACAATTTAATATAACCGTTAATTATATCCCCGCCAAAGACAACATAGTTGCTGATGTCCTGTCCCGCCTGTCTCATCGCGAAACATACTCCCCCGCGAAGGAACTTTTAGTTGCCACCGCCGATCCCCACCCCCACTCTCTCCTTCACTTACCAAATATATTCGTGAAACGTTAAGTGATCAAATTAAAGATCCAAAATTGAAAAAATTAATTGAAATATGTGGCCCCAATGGACAACACGAATCTTATTTCACACAAAATTATATTTTATTTCGCCGCCCGATCTTGCCTGATAAACCAATTCAAGTAATGGTCCCCAAACACCTCGAAGAAGCCCTCGCCCTGGAATATCATAAATTTTATGGTCATTTTGGCCCTTCCAAGATCGCTTGGTTTTTAAGCCAAGAAACTTATTGGCCTCATCAGTCCCGCACCGTCCGGAAGGTGATTAAATCCTGCGATCTGTGTCAGAGATCAAAATACCCCCACTCCTATCTATCCGAAGGCTCCTTCCATGTATCCGCCACCCAACCAAATGAGCTAATTAGCCTCGATATTCATGGCCCACTACCAACCTCTAAATATGGCTATAGATATATCTATGTCTTTAAGGACGCTTTTTCAAAATTCATTCAAATATTTCCCAGCAAGAAAATTACTGCCCGCGCGACTATGCAAATTTTAATCAAATATCTAGAAAAAAATGAAAAACCTAAAATTATTTTAACTGACGCCGGTACTCAATTTACTAGTAAAGCATGGAAAGATTTTTTAAATTCTTTACAAATTGAGGCCCGTTTTGTATCCATTCGTAACCCCCAGGCAAACATCGTTGAGCGCGTGATGAAAGAAATTAATCGGTTATTTCGCGCCTATGCTCATCAGAATCACACTAGTTGGTTTATGTACCTCGAGTTAATTCAAGAATTAATTAATTCTGTTCCAAATGCCACCACCGGTTTGCCCCCTATTGTAATACACCTAAATAAAGTCCCTCTTACCCCTTTATCAATTGTGTATAAAAATTCACCACCACCCGCGCTCGATTCTCCAAAATTAGCTCAGATTGTTCTTACACGTATTCAAAATTATCAAAACAAAGTAGACTTTAAACGAAACTCTCAAGAAAAATTTCGCGCTCCTTATCAAATTAATGATTTCGTATTAGTTCGTGTTAATCGACTATCATCCTTGTCTGACAAAATCTGTAACAAATTTTTCTTATTATACGAAGGGCCCTATTCGGTCAAAGAAATTCATGGAAATGGTTCTTACACAATTGTCAATGACAAAAATAAAATTATCGGAAAATTTAACACTCGCGAACTGAAGCCATATTATCCCAGTTCAGACCACCTGCCCGTCCCTCAATCGAATTCCCCTTTAGATGAGTCACCGGCCAGCAGCAGCCACGATCCGTCCCCTCAAACTCCTCCCCGTGTATCCACTACACAACTCCAGTCTCCTGATCAGACTCAGGAAGATTCCCTTCCGGATGAAGAGGCCCGATCGTCGACGGAACAAACCATGGCCTGTCTTGCGTCAGCCCCCACCATTCAATTAATTAATCAAACAGAAAGTAGACCTACCTCCCTTATTCTCAATTCACAATCGATCCCCCTATCCTATTCCAGTTTGTCGTCAGAACCTAGTCCGTCTGTGTTGTCGGTCAATCAAAATATCCATTTTTCGAATTTTCCCCCTCCCACGCGTGTCTATCAGAGGACACGCGTCGTTGAAGAAATTAGGTCCCCCACCACACGCTGTACGTATATAATTGAACAAACCATTGTTCTCCCTCCTTGTAGCAGCTTATAACGTCGCCCGAAATCCAGAGTCGTCCGGTTCTGATACCGTTAGAAATGGCCTAACGGGGGCAGATTTCAGCCCATCCCTCGCCCGAAATCCAGAGTTGCCCGGCTCTGATACCGTTAGAAATGGCCTAACGGGGGCAGATTTCAGTCCATCCCCTCCCCGAGACCCCGATTAAGTACCCAATCCGATATCTGCCACAGGAAACGCAGAGGGCTGGTCTCTATTCCGCGTGACAAAAAAAAAAAAAAAAAAAAAAAAAATTTTTTAGTATTAATTTTTTTGTCCCTATATTATGACACCCCCACCGATCTTGTCCCTTTATACCCGACTATGACACCTAATACACGGCTATGACCAACCCATTTTTTTAGATTTCATTTTTAATATTTTTTTGTTTAGTTATGGTTTAGCATTTTTGGGAAAAGCAAAGGGAGACGCCCGGATTTCCTCCTCCCCTGAAATGAAAGCCAGTTTTGTTTGTTGTACATAATAATATTTTACAGAATTTTTTTAGATATAGTGAATTACGTTTTTTTATACTTTCCTTGATAGTTGCTTGTTTGATTCGCGAAAAATAAGTTCAAAAAAAAAAAAAAAAAGAAAAAATCCCCAGAAACAGTGGAAGAAATCAATCCGTCGGTAAAATTTGTAAGAGTGAATGAAATTAGTTAGCAAATTTTTTTTTGTTGCGTAAAAAAATTATAGTTTAAAAAAAAAAAAAAAAAAAAAAAAAAATTTGATTTTTGATTTAGATAGATCCAAACAGTTGTCGAGTTATAATCAAAGGGAAATTTTGACCCACTTATTATGCAACCGTCGCCCTTTCAATCCTTTAAAAAAAATAAACAATTGAGAAATAGGTTATTGTGCTAAAATTGCCTTTTAAATTCTTTAAAAAAAAAAAAAAAAAAAAAAGGGTCTAGGACCCTCCTTTGTATTGTTCTGGAGAGTTGTACCTGCCAAGTGAGATGTTTTAAAGAAATGAGTAAATCAACATAGTTAAATTTTGACAGGTCCGGATTAAGATTTAATAAGTATGCCGCGAGGTACCGATTCGAGGTGATGTTTTTCGTGATTGGAAGAAAAATCTATTATTATTTCCCCTTTATAAAATACATAATCCCCCATCTGAGCTGCAAACCACAAGCAATGAAACAAAACAAATAAAATAAAACGCGTAATGGCATACCCTGCATAAACAAAGAGGTCAATGTGCCGGTCCATTCGTGAAATAAAATATTAAAAATCTTAAACAATGGGGCCAATTGTATAAACCCTAAGGTCAATGTACACCCCAGTTGTAATTAAATAAAATCGGTCACTGCAGACTCCATGGATGGAGCTCCCCTCCCCAAATACCCCTTAGAAACTAATAATTATTATCTGTTTAATTAAGGAAATCGTTGCTAAAGTTGAATAAATGGTATTACTTGCATCTCATGACTCATTTAGTCTTAGGAAAGACAGTTCTCGTGAACTTTTGTAAGCTCAGTTCTGCGAATGTTCCACATGACATGTACTCCGCTTTTAATCGATATGAGTAGATTATAGTAGCTGTTTTAATTTGAGAAAGATGTTGATAGTCGTAAAAGATTGAAGAAAACGCGTAGACTTTTTAATAATTACTTCTCCATTATGATCTTTGATATGTTAGAACAATTCGTAGCCCCCTTATTACATAAATACCCAAACGAGCGAATGACCGAATGATTGATTTGTTTTGTGTATTGTTTTTATTGATGGCTTTATTGAGCCAATCAGGGTAGTCGCCCAAACTCTAAACTCATCAGAAGTGGTCGATGCCCAACCTCAAGTGATATGAGTTCCCACCCCCCCACTTTTTTTATCTTTTTCTATGTAAAGAGAATAAGATGGCTGACCTATGAACGGAGAGGAATCGCCGATCGCACTAAGCAGGCAATGTCAACGTAAGTGTTTTAATTAATTTAAGAAGTTTGTTGTTTACAATTAATCAAATGTATAAAATTACATTTATAAAAAAGAAAAAATTTTTTTATATATTTTGTCCAAAAAAAAAATTTTTTTTTTTTTGACGATCTTGTTTTGAGTTTTAATAATCAACCCAAGATCTTGTAAAGCAAAGGGATGTAGATAGAATTAATAAAAGTAATTTTATGGTAATATGAAGTGTAATATAAAGTGAAAATGTGCGTGTATGGGGAATTTCCCAAATTACCAGGACGTGCCTTAAGTCAAAAACTGTGACAATGCCAGGCCCGATGGGAATTCCCCCCAGTGCCGAACAAAGGTCCCGACACACCACCGGCCAGGTGCCAAAACCCTACTCCCTCCAAGCCCGGGAAAAACCCGAGAAGGAATCACCTGCGAAACTCGCCACCCCTGATGTCCGGAGGAGAGAGGGAAGAGGCTATATAAAGTCCAAGAGCGGAGAGAGAGGGCGACTCTCTTTTTGCTTTTTCTACTCGTTGGTTTCTACTGGGTAGCACTGTTGGCTGGCTTTTTACTTGGGACCGTACTGAGAGAAACTTATCTTGTCAGTGGCTCCTTTTTTTCTACTTGGCTCGTTCGTGACTGACTTGTTACGAAACGCTTACTACGTACATTGATGGAAGTGGAAGGCGATTGATCATCGGCAGAACTGCCAGATCAGCCCAGGGCTCCGTCAACATCCGGCCTCGTGACCCGCTGTGCCCACTCATCCGTCTACGAGTACCTGTTCCCAGAGGACATCTCTCTCTCGCTCTCCCCTCTCTCTCTGGTAAACTGAAGATGCAGCGGTGAACCACCAACCCCTTTTCCCCGTGTGTGGTGTACAACAATCCAGGACACGCAGTAAGTTTGGGCCCAAACCAATTTATTAAGTTACTTCATCCATAAGATTACAAATAACAAGACTAAAAAAGTCTTCTAACTGACAATGTAAATTAAAATTTAATGTAAGTCACAAACAAATATCAATTTATATTCTAAATACATTTGATTAGTCAACGAGCATCATATTATCTTTTTTTCAAAATTATCTATTTTTTTTTTAATAAATTTAAATAATTAACAAAAATAACTTGTTGTTAGACATTTCTTGTCTACCTGTGAGAGGCTTTCCTTGTCCCTTTTTAGGTCAGCTATAAACAAAGCACCCTTCGACACGCGCCTAGGACATTCATCGCAGGTAAGGCATCGACCCTTCGTGTGAGTGAGAGCCTAAATCTCTTTTTTTGTCAAATCAATCATTCTCTCATTTCTCCCTAAATACAAAAGAAATCAATTTTAAAATCCCCAGGATTCAGCTTTCCCCCGCTCGGGAAATCCGCGAAGCAGGTACTCTACCATTATTAATTAGGACACGAGTCACTTAGTGATAGAAACAAAATTTCCAAATTTTACAAATCCCTCTCCGCCGATCCTCACCCCCGGGTCCGCGAGAGGTAGCCTCTTTCCTACCCGTTCGGCTTTCCCGTCCCACGTGGAAGTCGAAAGCTACAAGAGGGAGGAACAGATCGCGCTGCAAGACATTTAAAAGCATTAAAATCTCTTTCAGAGGAATTTACATAAATATTATGTTTTGATATTTTAACTGGAATCGATCTTCTTGAAGTTTAAGATTTTTTCACAATAAATTAAATTAATTTCAAGTGAAATATCAAAAAATGTGGGTTAACGGGAATTACTCAAAAACGATAAAACTCTCGATACTCAAATTTTATACTTAAGCCAAGTAGCTATGTCGCAAGTATTTCAAGAAATTTCAATCACATCAGCCAAAGGGTACTAGTACTTTACTGATGTATTTTTTCGATTTTTCAAAATTCGCTCTAACGATTTTCCCGAAGGTAACTCAATCGCAGATGATTCTCATTTTATCTTCTTTATTGAGAAAGGTTTGCTGCTATTAAAGAAAGACCTCAAAATCGATTTGAGCTCACAGATTATAAAAAAAAAAAAATAACTAGGACACCTTAAAAGCATCTCTCTTCTCTCTCTCTCTGTCTCTCACAAGCTGTCAAATTTGAAATATTGTTCTTATATCATCTTCTTTAAAAAAAAAAAAAGATAAACAGAGCAAAGGTTAAGCTCCTGATCGCGTGTTCAGCACTGAATAAAAATCTTATTTACTTTTTAACGAACGTACGGAAATCGTAAAACGTGACTGACTACCTGTTAGGGGGAAAAAATGAAGCGCGCTCTTAGTGAGGAGATTTTTTTTTTTTTATAAAAACAAAATAATAAATAATCTACAAATACAAAAGTGAATCGAAGCTGTAAATAATATGTTTAGAAAGAAAGAAGATGCAGTCAATAATTGAGCCTCTATTTAAAAATAATAATAATAAACACTCTCTATTGGAACGTTTCGGTCATTGTATTTAAGGCGGAATAGGACCGAAGGTGTTACGCATGTTTTTCCCGATAAGATGGCGTTGTGTGTCATAAAAGGTATGCCCAAAAAATCAAGTAATTCAAAAATTTGCCAAGAGATGTCAGAATGGTAGCTAATAATATTTAATGCATTTGGTTGATTTTCATTGATCTTTTAACAATAAATACTTTATAAATGTTATTATATATTATGTATCTTTTATAAAAACATAAAAATATATAAATATAGGCTACTTGGGGATCGGCTGTTAGACTAGCCTGCCATCTATTGCAAGAATGCTGAACTAATTTGATAGTTGGTTTTTAAATAAATCATCTAAGCTTATTTTAAAAATTTCTTAATTAATATGTGATTAATAATAACAATAAATTCATTTTTAAATTAAAAAAAAAAATTAAAGATTATTGGGACAGATTGTTTTTTTGTATTTGCTTGATAACAAAAAAATAATTTTTTAATAAGTCATTAAAACAAATATAGCTCGATGTCCCAATAATCTCTTATGAATTTAATTCATTTAAAAAAAACCGCATTGAAAAATTCTTTATACTAGTCTAGTTTTTTTTTTTTTTAAGTACGTTTAGACGTCGCTCTTGAAGCTTATTTGTGAAGAGACCACAAGAATTCTTGGCATGAATATCACTCTTAATTATCCAAGACAGAAGATTGCACCTTCTTGGCTGGTGGTATTTTAATAGAAGTAATAAAATAAAGAAGAGCGACGAGTGGGTGGTGGTAGCTATTTGAAACTATAAAAGCTCATTTAGTGGAATTTATAGCGTGTGCAAAAAGAACGTGTCTCTCTCTCTCTCTCTCTAAGCACAACCAACCTGTGCACAAACGCCACTCACAAGAGAGGAAGTCACTTATCATGTTTAGTGTGTTATCATGTTATTCAAATAACAGAAATAAAAAATTTAGTGCACAGCACACTTCTTCACTCAGATTTATTGAGTCGACATATATTTAGTTTCCGCCGATATATTAGGAATCAAGATATACAATTTATTAACATGGGAAAATATTTATATTTTGTTACCATGGCAACCATTTCTCCTATCTTCTCTATGAAGTTCAAGAGTAAAGTGTGCTTCAAACAATTTTGAGGATAAAATGAGAATATACATTTTAAAGAGAGTTCAATTTGTTGCCAACCTAACAAATTTTTTGTATATTTTAAAATTAATTATTTTGGTAAAAATTGTTAATTTTAATTTCAATTTTTATAGCTATTTAGTTGAATTACAGTAGAACCTCGATAAGTTAAACCTCGCTAAGTTCAAAACCTCCGTAACTTAAAAATTTTTTCAATTCTCTTCCCTTGACAGCGTAAAACCTCTATTACTTAAAGAACAAAACCTATGTAACTTAAACAAATATTTTGAGCATAGCCCTCGATAACTTAAAATAATATTTTGGTGACCTCTATAACTTAGAGTATTTCTTTACATATCATCGAAAAAATAGTTGATGCAGAAAATCAATTTTTTTGTAAATAAATAAATCTATTAATTTAATTTATATTTAACTAAACTATTCTAAATAAACAAATAGATCAAACGAAATTCCTTTTTCACTCACGTGCCCAAAGTCAATAAACCTCGGTACGTTAAAAATTATATTCAATAACCTCTCTAACTTCAACTCTCGATAAGTAAAAAACTCGATAACTCAAATTTCTAACCGTTTCCCTTGAACTTTAACTATCGAGGTTCTACGTACTTTATAAAAATTATTTAATTAGTATGACTTCATAAATATTTAAATAGTTTAGAGCTCGAATTTCAAACCAGAATTTAATAAATTTAGATTTGTGAAATAAATTTTAATAGAATAATTTCAAGTTTTGTTAAAATAATTATAAAATAATATTAATAAAAATTCCTTGAGGTAGTCGAGTTATTTGAGAACGTTTAGACCAGTGATTCTCAACTTGTCGCGGTACACTTTTAACGATTTCAAAATTTGGCGGCACACAAAGAAAAAGATAAGTTTAAAAGTTGGTAATTTGTTCATAAACTTATATATTAATTTCATATCCTGGGTATATTAATATTAAATCACCGAAGTATATGAAAAATTATTGAAAAATCATATTTTTTTTTTACAATGTAACTTAATATAACATTTCAATCTCATAGTACTTTTTGTTCTTGAGATATTTTGTTCACAGACATATAGAACCAGTGTGGGATCCAATTTTTTGATATTAGTGGATCTCAAAACATGTATTTCCATCAAAATCTCGACATTAAATTATTATTTTTTTCTTGAACTTTTCATTAATCGGATATTTCCTTTTCTTTAACATCAACTCACATTTTAATATTATTTTATATTTTAATGGATTGTGCATTTTTATTAGAAATAAATTTTTTTTTCTTTTTTTTTTCATTTACATATAAAATGTAGGTCAAACACTCTTAAATTTATTACGATAGAGAGCTTTTATTAAACTTAGAAATGATGCTATTTAATAATAATAATAAAAGGCAAGAAAATTTCAATAGATCAATGATAAATGTTAACACTGTGCATCTGGGATCCGTGGTTTGATTCCCGGCTTAGGACTTTTGAACCCGACCATTTTTGATTTGGCTGAAACTTTGTCATCTTTTTATACCCTATTGAAAACGTGTCTGAGAATTTTTTCAGATTTTTCGACCCAGCCAAAAAAAAGTTATAGCATTTTCAAAAAACATCGACTTTTTTTTAAATAACCGTAAAACTGACAAAAATTAACTTATCGGGACGTTTTTTTTTTTTTTTTTTTTAATTTTTGTCTTTAAATGTACTTTTCAGAAATAAATATGACAAAATTTTACAGATTCATATTAAACGATTTTTTTTTTTTTGACATTTTCAGAAAAAACAAAAATTTCGGGATGAATGACAATTTTTTTTTTTATAAAAAACTTTGATATTTTCTACAAATGCTTTGAAATTTTCAGAGTGGGATTATTTCGCGTTATATATTTTTTTTTTTTTTTTTTTTCAATTGAAAATTTTTTTTTGTTTTCTCAACTTATTTATCATGATAGTGATCTTAAATTCTTCCAGGACTGTCCGAGATTCTAGAAAATTGAAGAAAAATAATATTAGTAATAATAGAATAGGAAGAATAAATGAGCAAGCAGCTAGTTATATTTCAATTTATTAACAAACCAGGGCCGACGTTTCGGTCACGTATGGGACCATCCTCAGGGCCAGGTTAATGTCTGAAAATACATACAATCCTCGCCAAGTTATATTGGGCATTCACAATTATACGTAAACTAATCATGATCACGCCTCAAATTTTAATTATTATCATACCATTCTTCCTATTCTATTATCAACACTCAGCTATATACCTCCTTCAAATAATAGTAATAGTTAGAGCCCGAGTCGAAATCGAACGCCTGGTTTGAACCTTTTAGTCCTGAATTCCCTTGTTATTTGATAGGATGTTATTTATTTACAATTTTGTGAAAGCCTACTGATTCTACCAGGAGAATTAGAAGATTCAAACCAGTACTTGAACGCCTGGTTTGAACCTTTTAGTCCTCAATTCCTTTGTTATTTGATAGTATTAAAATTTGGTTAAAGCCTACTAAACCTACCAGGAGAATTTGAAGGTTCAAACCAGTACTTGAACGCCTGGCTTGAACCTTGCAGTCTTCAATTGAGGACTAGAAGGTTCAAGCCAGGCGTTCGATTTTGACTCTGGAAGTACTGGTTTGAATCTTCTAATCCTCTCGGGTAAAAATTAAAAACAGTGCGATCTCAACGCCAAAGCTTTAATAGATGACCACCTTTCATTTTCTTTCATTCCTTGGATATTTAGATTTATTATCGATAAAAAAGAAGTAAGTTTTAAGTTTTATTTTCATTTTTTTCATTAATTTTCTTTATTATTATTAATTATTTTTATTTATTTAAGGGTCAACGTTATAAAAACAAGCCAAAACAAAATGATAAGGTTAGCTGTTATTTTTATTTTTATTTATATATATGTTATCTTATATTCTATTTAATTTTTTTCAATTATATTCATTATAAATTTTAGTTGTAAAAACACATTGGCCTGAAGAAGCCACTTTAATTTTAATAAATGAATACAAGGAACATTGGCCATTCATGTCATTTTGAAAGGTAAGAAGACAAATTAAAAAAGATTATAAATTTATAAAATTAATTTATATATTTTTCACATTTCCAGAGAACTAAATGAAGTTCTTACTGAAAAGAAAAATATTTTTAAAGAATGGAAGGAGGTAGCAGCCAGGAAGGAGTGTCTCCAAAACAATGAAACTCCCAGATATTCGCGACGTTTCGGTCCAAATTTATTTGACCATCATCAGGCAATCAGGCTACAATAGATTTTTATTCATAATTAACATCAATAACAATTAAAACATTACAATGGTTGTTATTTTTAATTTTTTTAATTTTTTACTTACAGTTGTCATATGTAAATTTATATAAATATATCTAATCATATGTTGCTTCGGACTTGTTAATGACATTAAAATTTTGCTCATCTGCAATCGAAGGCTTAGATATGTGAGGAAGTAATGACAATTTTTTTTCAAACATTTGTCTTTATATATAATTATCAAAGTGGCCCCGATTATCTATCAATATTTAATCTTTTTTTACTGCTAATTTTGCTATTTCTTCTTTTCAGTTATTCCGGGTGATGGACATTTATTTATGCGTTGAATTATCAAATGTTAATTTCTACAACATTAAATTTATAACCGATCTTATATAAACTTTTTTATTTAAATTATATTACTGATTTCAATTTTCAAAAAAATTCTTTTTATAAAGCAATTAAGAAAATATCTCACGCCCTATATCACACAGGATTGATGTATAGGTATTGCTTAGGCCTATGCAATCCATTTGAAAATTTATGGCCTTTTGTCCGGCCATTTTTATAAATAATTTTTCGGCAAAAAGTCTCTTATCGAGGTTGTCAATCGAGATCAGTACTTTTGCGTTGTCAAAGTCAAAGGAGTGCCCAAGCTCAGTGGAGTGGGTACTTTAGAGTGTATTGATGAATACTGGGATGTTATAAAAAATCACACTAATTTTACCTTTGAAAGATTTAAAGAAGGTTTAGAAATATGTCTTTTTTCCAATTATTTTAGTTTTAAAGATAAAATTTATTTGCAACTAAAAGGGCTTCCCATGGGAGGGTCATTAAGTCCTATTGCGGCAGAAATAGTAATTCACAAATTTTATGAAAAATGCGTTAGGCCTCTGAATTTATTGTTCTATTTGCAATGTGTGGACGATTCAATTGCCTGCGTTCCTGAGAATGCTGTTTCTGAGATCTTGAACGGGTTCAATGAGTTCCACCCCAACATCAAGTTCACTTATGAGACGGAGAGGGAAGGAAAAATCTCTTTCTTAGATTTAATGATTGTAAGGAGGGACTATGGTTCACTGGCATTTGATATTTTTAAAAAATCGACTGACAGTGGAAGAATAACAAATTACTACTCAAATATCCCCTTCCTATATAAGATAAATAGTTTTAACTATTTTCTTAGAAGGATCTACAATCTGGGTGATAACGAATTCATTAATAAAAATTTGACTAATTTTAAAGAGATGGCCTTGTCCAATGGATATCCGAAACATATTGTTGATAGATTAATTAATGATTATAGGGAAAAACAACGTAGACCTAAAACACAGATAAACACATCTCCCCAGAGCAGTACTGATGTAAATATTTATCATACCGTCACTTATATACCTACAGTGTCCGAGAAAATTAAAAAACTTTTCAAAAACGTTGAAATTAATATTGCACATAAAACTAGTACGAACATCTCCTTCTTGTTCAATAATAAAGATAAGACCCCTATAGAATTATATAAAAATATAATATACATGATTAAATGTTTAGATTGTGCACCCAATACTAGCTTATATATAGGACAAACATCTAGGTTTTTTAAACAAAGAATTTATGAACATCGACTTAGCGTTAACAATAAAAAAACTAACACCGGTCTGAGTACCCACTCCACTGAGCTTGGGCACTCCTTTGACTTTGACAACGCAAAAGTACTGATCTCGATTGACAACCTCGATAAGAGACTTTTTGCCGAAAAATTATTTATAAAAATGGCCGGACAAAAGGCCATAAATTTTCAAATGGATTGCATAGGCCTAAGCAATACCTATACATCAATCCTGTGTGATATAGGGCGTGAGATATTTTCTTAATTGCTTTATAAAAAGAATTTTTTGAAAATTGAAATCAGTAATATAATTTAAATAAAAAAGTTTATATAAGATCGGTTATAAATTTAATGTTGTAGAAATTAACATTTGATAATTCAACGCATAAATAAATGTCCATCACCCGGAATAACTGAAAAGAAGAAATAGCAAAATTAGCAGTAAAAAAAAGATTAAATATTGATAGATAATCGGGGCCACTTTGATAATTATATATAAAGACAAATGTTTGAAAAAAATTGTCATTACTTCCTCACATATCTAAGCCTTCGATTGCAGATGAGCAAAATTTTAATGTCATTAACAAGTCCGAAGCAACATATGATTAGATATATTTATATAAATTTACATATGACAACTGTAAGTAAAAAATTAAAAAAATTAAAAATAACAACCATTGTAATGTTTTAATTGTTATTGATGTTAATTATGAATAAAAATCTATTGTAGCCTGATTGCCTGATGATGGTCAAATAAATTTGGACCGAAACGTCGCGAATATCTGGGAGTTTCATTGTTTTGGAGACACTCCTTCCTGGCTGCTACCTCCTTCCATTCTTTAAAGATATTAATCACAGCCACTTCCACACTCAACAAAGAAAAATATTTTTCCACACGTGATAGCTGATGGTTTAGGCCTACATATACAGTCAAGATAAAAATTAATGTGATTTATTTTAGAGATGGAAACTCATTTTTACATCCATATTTTCTTTAAAACAATTTCAGTAATGAATCTCCAGAAATATTGAAATCGACACGAAGAGCATTTGGAATTTTTAAAATTTTTTAAATATATGTTATCTTATTCTCAAATTAAAGAAAATTGATATTTAAACAAAAAATATTATTTTATTTAAAGATTAATTTGATTTTCCTTTTATTTAAGAATTTAATTGTAGCGAAATGAAGAGCAAAACGTGAAGTTCCATCAAAATCTCGACATCGAATTTTTGACATGAATCCAATACTTTCTCTCTATATATATTAACATATATAGATGTAAGTGAAAGTAAAAATTTCGAATGTGGAGTGCCAAGTTGTATAAATTAGCAAGGGTATGCTTGTTTTTTGGCAATGAGAAAAATGGCCTTTTAGAGTGTTTTCTTCAAATATTTCGATGGCATTTAATAGGACTTCTTCATCAGCGGTGAAGTGCTATTAAATGTCTTCGAAATATTTGAAGAAAACACTCTAAAATTATTTTTCTCATTACCAAAAAACAAGCATACCTCTTTGCTAACCTAACAAAATTATCAGAACTTTTTTGTCACTCTGTATATATGTATATAAACAAATTTTAAATGAGAATTCAGAGGCCTAAACTAGGATTCCAGCATTCAGTACTGCTGGTCGTAATAGTAGATCTGGTAGACTTAAACCAGTATTTCGAATACCTGGTCTGAGTCTAAACATGTCAAAAAGGGACATAAGTAGACTTGTTAGAACCAAACCAGACTATCAAATTTCCATAGAAACCATGCTTTCAAATCCTAGTTTGATTCTGTTAAGTCTACTTAGACAACAATTAGATTCTGAGGTTTTGTAGATTCAAACCAGGCGTTCGATTTCGACTCAGGAGGTGATGAAAATCGAGAAAATTCCATTTATACTAAAACAATTAGAAATTAGTTGTGTATTCAACTTCTGAAGAATTTGAAGCGTCAAGTAAAAGCTTTTCAATAACTAAACCTATCATCGGTACTCAAAAAGTGCATTCTGTTATACCGGGAATAAATGATTGTCTTATTGTAAAAGATTATTCAAATTCTACTAAATCAAGAAAATGTAAATTATTTAAACAATTGAAAAAATAAAGTTTTATTGTTTAATTTTATTTAAGGTCTTTTTCGGCATCTAAGGCCATTTAGATTCCCCCCTATTTATTTCAAATGATTTGAAGTCAATTCAAATGAAATAAATTTTCTCGCTTGGGACGGGAATCGACCACCACCTCTAACTATTATTATTTTTATTATTATTTTTCTTCAATTTTCTAGAATCTCGGTCAATCCTGGAAGAATTTTAGAGCACAATCATGATAAATAATTTTTTTCAATTTAAAAAAAAAAATAACGCGAAATAATCCCACTCTGAAAATTTCAGAGCATTTGTTGAAATTATCAAAGTTTTTTATATAAAAAAAAATATGGGGATTGACTTCCCCGAGACTTTCTCGTATATTCTTTTGGAATTACGTCTGGTGTGTGTAAACACGATTGCTTAAAAACCAAAGCAGCTAGATCGATGAAATTTGGTATATGCTCCTTACACTAAAATTGTAGATTTCTATCAACTTTTGGGTAAATACGTCACTTGGAAGTAGTACTTTACTTAAAAAGTTTTTCAAAATTCGGAAATTTTCAATTTTTTTGTTATATTATGATAAAATACTCTATTTTAAAAAGTTTTTTATTCTTTGACATTTTTTCGAAAACTGAATAGTTTTTGAAATAATCACAGAAGAAATAGGAAATTTTCGTTAATTTTGATAAAAAATCAAAACAAAATCATACAGGTGTCATTAAAAAAAGGGTAAATATAAACAAATAATTTGTGAAACAAATTCATTTGTTTATATTTACCCCTTTTTTTTAATGACACCTGTATGATTTTGTTTTGATTTTTTATCAAAATTAACGAAAATTTTCTATTTCTTCTGTGATTATTTCAAAAACTATTCAGTTTTCGAAAAAATGTCAAAGAATAAAAACTTTTTAAAATAGAGTATTTTATCATAATATAACAAAAAAATTGAAAATTTAAAATTTTTGAAAAAACTTTTAGTAAAGTACTACTTCCAAGTGACGTATTTACTCCAAAAGTTGATAGAAATCTACAATTTTAGTGTAAGGAGCATATACCAAATTTCATCGATCTAGCTGCTTTGGGTTTTTTTTAAGCAATCGCTTCCACACACACACACACACACACACACACACACACACACACACACACACACACACACACACACACACACACACACACACACACACACACACACACACACACACACACACACACAGACAATAATGCCAAAAATGGTTTTTTTGGACTCAGGGGAGGTCTAAAACGTGGAGAAACATCAAAATCTCGAAGTCGAATTTTTTACGATTACATAACTTTCTCTATACGAGAAAAGTAAAAATCATTCATTCTGAAATTTTTGTTTTTTTCCGAAAATGTCAAAAAAAACGTTCAAGATGAATCTGTAAAATTTTGTCATATTTATTTCTGAAAAGTACATTTAAAGACAAAAATTTCAAAAAAAAAAAAAAAAAAACGTCCCGATAAGTTCATTTTTGACAGTTTTACGGTTATTTCAAAAAAAAGTTGATGTTTTTTGAAAATGCTATAACTTTTTTTGGCTGGTTCGAAAAATCTGAAAAAAATTCTCAGACACGTTTTCAATAGGGTATAAAAAAGATGACAAAGTTTCAGCCAAATCAAAATGGTCGAGTTGGCGTGGAATGCCCCCATCATATAGAACTTGTTTAAAGATTAAATGACATGTAACTAACATCTTTATTTTTTTGTCTATTATTTCCTTCTGTTGTCTAAAATCTCAAATGAGTTTGTAACAAACTTTTTAACTTTTTAATTAAATTAATTCAGAGTTAATTTATTAGAACAGCTTTGTCTTTGTGTGTGTGTGTGTGCCGCCGCGTAAGTCCATTTATTTTTTATTTTATTATAACGTATAAAATCTAATTGGGAAGATTGCGCTTCTCTCTCTTGAAAAGGACAAAGAGAAGAATATGTGTGGAGTGTGTGTGTGTTTTGCTTAAACTCTTCTTGTCTTTAATCAGACAACCTATGAACAACAGTGTTAAAATCCCCATCTGTCTCTTTCTCACTTTTAGATTTAAAAAAATCTGGTGTGGGACTGGCGCACAGCATCACAACTTTCTCTCTTACCTTCGGTAATCAGAAGTTGTAGCTCTGTGCTTGTCACTCCAGATTTTTGTGTCGACATATATTTAGTTCCCGACAGTACGGAACATTTGAAATTCAGATGTAAAATTTATAAGTATGGGAAAATATTTTATATTTTGTTACCATGGCAACCATTTCTCCTATCTTCCCTATGAAATACAAGAGTAAAGTGGTCTTCAGAAGATTTCAATCGCAAAATGAGAATATACATTTTAAAGAGCATCTAAAAAATAATTGATTTTTGAATTTAAAAAAAAATCGTTGGAGCAAATTTTGAGAAAATCGAAAAAAACTGAAAAAGTACATCAGTAAAGTACTAGTACTCTTTGGCCGATTTTGATTAAAAGCTTATTTTTCCGGTCCAGGAGGGTGTTTAACTTAAATATAAAATTTCAGCCTCATAGCTCAATTCCTTCATGCTTAAAATTGAACACAGACACACCCACCACACACACACCCACCCACACACACACCACACACACACAGACAGACCATGTCTCGAAAACCACTTTTTTGGATTCAGGGGACCTCAAAACGTGAAGATCCATCAAAATCTCGACATCGAATTTTTGACATGAATCCAATACTTTCTCTATATATATATATTACATATATACATAGGTAAGAGAAAGTAAAAAGAGTAAAAAAGTTGCAAAACCTTTCGGCCTTTTTTTAATTATCTATGAAGCAGATCTGACGCAGGGTTATCGTGTAATTAATTTTTAAAAAATTGAAATTTAACATGTAGCCTATGGGGAATATCGACGAAACGCTCACATATGGAATTATATAGCCTCTGCAATAGGTAAAAAAACAAAAAACTTACATTTTATCAATTCACTTCCGAGGAATACGTTAAACATAAAAATCAAAAGTTTCTGCCGTCCGCTTTTAAAGATATTTTAACAAGAAAGTCAAAAAAATTCCGCAAAATGACAGTCACCAATATTTAAAAATGAGACTCAGACCAGTGTGGCAACGTCGCATAACATAATTGTCTTTTCTCGATGTCAGTTACATTTTTTTTTTTCAATTTTACAATATTTTTTCTCGCAAATCGTCAATTGTGTTTAACTTGATTTGCATTAAACATTGTAATATATTAAATAAAATAAAATTTAAGGCGTTTAAGATTTAAAATAGATAGTTGATGAATGCAATGTTGCCAGTTCTATATTACGTGAAAAACTGCTCGAGTCAAAAGTCATTCATTTATTATTTTTGGTAATTAAATTATTTACTTAATACAATTATAAACTATGATAGGTCACGACTAAATTATAATAAGGAATTTTGGCATTCAAATTTTTAATTTTATTTAAAAAAAAATTTAGATTCTATTATGACTTACGGGGTACTCTCCGAACAACCTTAATAAACTCACAATCTTCCGTCCACCCACTCTGTATATAAAATCATAGTGTCTATAAAATGTCTATTGTATCTGTAGTGTGTTTGTATTGCTTGGCTTTTGACAAAGATTGGCCATTTACGAAGGGATATTTGATCCTGTATGTTGTAAAGAGTAAACGATGTCCTTCCTCCTATCACTAACTAACTAATTGGGTGAATAGCTTCAACTGAGAAAATAAATATTTGAACGACTTGAATGAATAAACCTAAACAGAGAGAGAGCTCTTTGGTGTTCTTCTAATTGAGTATGATTAAAATAATAAACATCACATTTCTTTTTGGGTCAGAGTACTTAACAGGCTTCAGGACGCCACATTGAAACTTTAGTCCGAAAATACTCAGCCATTTTTAAGTATTTTTTTATGCAGTTTATTTTAAAATTAATTAAATTTGTGAGCATATTACTTAATAGAAAGATTTTTACTTTCTCTTATCCAGATCCCCTGATGACTAGGTCTGTCTGTGAACAAAATATCTCAGGAACTAAAAGAGCTACGAGGTTGAAATTTTATATTTAAGTTAGGCACCCTCCCAAGGGGTGAAAATAAGCTTTTGAAAAAAATCGGCCAAATCGTACTAGTACTTTACTGATGTACTTTTTCAGTTTTTTGCGATTTTCTCCAAATCCGCTGCAACGATTTTGTTTAAAATTCATAAATGAACTATTTTTTAGATGCTCTTTAAAAAGTATATCAGTGAAATTTTTCGTGGAAATTGTTTGAAGTACACTTTACTGATATGGAAGCATTCATAGCTCAGCGCCATTTATGAATAATCGCGTGGTCAATTTTGGAACTAAAGTGCTAAGAGCAACTAAATATATCTCGACACAAAAAAACCCCTTTGGTAAGAGAAAGTTGTTCACCGTGCTGGTCATACCAGATTTTTTAAATTATGATCATTTAAAAAAAAAAAATAAAAATTATTTTTTTATATTTCTAGAAAATGCAAAAAAATTTCTATTATGAAAATTGTAATTTTTTTTTTAAATCTAAAATTGTAAAAATCATTAATATCCAACCTCTAATAATTAAATGAAATGGTGGCCAAGTCAAAAATAAATTTCGTATTTATTTAAAAAATTAACGCCCAAATAGTTGAGCATTCTTGCAAAAGATGGCAGGCTAGTCTAACAGCCGGCATTATCAGATCACTATATTTATATATTTTTAGGCTGCTATAAATGATTTATAATACTATTTATAATCTATTCATTATTAAAGGATCATCGAAAATCAGATTAAATATTGCGCTACTATCCTGCCATCTGTTGGCAAATTTTCGTAATAGTTGGGGTTTTTGGATTACTTTTTAAGACCTCTAACGCCATCTTATCGGCAAAAACATGCGAACAGCTTGCCTCCTGATATTCGTTATCAATTTATAACAAAGGGGATTAAAATTGGAAAAATTAAATAAATTTTATCAAAATAATACTCAAAAAAAATTGTGTGGTTATGAAACCACGATGCAAGTGAAAGCTTTTTTTTCGGATCGTAGGCGTTTAACTGAAAATTTTCAGAAAATGATTCAATTAAGGGTATTAAAATCGTGTTTTTATTCTTAACTTAATAATTGGAAAATGGGAAATCAATTGACGCATGTTAAAAACTGAGAACAATATTTATTTAGTTATTAAGATTTGAATCATTTTAAATTATTTTAAATATTATATTTTATCAATTTAAAAATTGAATAATTAAATCTCACATTTATTTTTTATAATTCGTCTATATATATTAAATTTCATCTTTCCTATTTTTGTCGTCGCGGTTTGTGACGTCATGGCTTTAGCGTCCAGCTTGTAACGCGACATGCTGATAAGGAAGAGCGAAAAAATTTGAGGCCATCAAATAAAAGTTTCTTAAAAAAAAAAAAAAAGTAAACATTTACCTTTTAAACAAAATCTTTTCAATCAATTGAAGTTTAAATAATTATGCAAGTTTAAAATTAATAGCATTTTAAAGGATTAAGAGTTTATTTTTAGAGATGTGTGTTTAATGGCTGGAAATCAATAGAGAGAGGCACTCAAATAAAAAATTCCACATGATTAACTTTGAGATTTTTTTTTATATAATATAGCTACTACACTCACCTCATTTTTGCATATCTTTCACTAAAAAATTCTTTTTTTTTTTATTTATCACTATTATATGGTCAAATAAAATTTACTCCCAATTTTATGTCTCCATTAAAGAAAGCATTCTGAAATTGTCTGTCTTGAACTGGCCTGAAATGTACAGTGAGACACAATATAATTCCCACCCATGCGTTTTCTACTTGTGATTATTTCATTGTTTTTATAAAAGAAATTAAAATCTTCAATAGTTTTAACCATGAAATATTCCATTAAAAATTTATAATATTTTTTTTTTAAACAATGAAATAATCACAAGTAGAAAACGTATGTGTGGGATTTAATATTATGTCTCACTGTAAGTTCATTTTGTTTAAAAAAAAATAAAAAATCTGGTGTGACTGTCGCACAGCACACAACTTTCTCTTACCTTCGGTAATCGAAAGTTGTGTTCTGTGCTTGTCACACCAGATTTTTTGTGTCGACATATATTTAGTTTCCGCCAATATATTAGAATTTAAGATGTCAAATTTATAAACATGGGAAAATATTTATATTTTGTTACCATGGCAACCATTTCTCCTATCTTTCCTATGAAGCACAAGAGTAAAGTGTGCTTCAAACAATTTTGAGGGCAAAATGAGAATATACATTTGAAAGAGCATGTAAAAAATAATTGATTTTTGAATTTTAATCAAAATCGTTAGAGCGAATTTTGAGAAAATCGAAAAAAACTGAAAAAGTACATCAGTAAAGTACTAGTACTCTTTGGCCGATTTTGATTAAAAGCTTATTTTTCCGGTCCCGGGAGGTGTTTAACTTAAATATAAAATTTCAACCTCGTAGCTCAATCCCTTCATGCTTAAAATTGAACACACACACACACACAGACACACACACCCACACACAGACAGACAGACCATGTCGCGAAAACCACTTTTTTTGATTCAGGGGACCTCAAAACGTGAAGATCCATCAAAATCTCGACATCGGATTTTTGACATGAATCCAATACTTTCTCTCTCTATATATATTACATATATACATAGGAAAGAGAAAGTAAAAAAAATATACCTATCACTATTTTTTTTTTTTTTTTCTTATAAAACACTCACACTTTTTTTCCATTCACACTCACATTCACACAGTCTTTTCGGCAACTGAGGCCATTTAAGACTTTAATCGATAACCGTTATTTGTAAATATATCAAATGGGGGGCAGGCATTCTTATTTAAGCCATTTGGAATCCAAAAGGCTTAAATAAAATCATCTGATTGCCTGGGATCCGAACCTCCGACCCTTGGTATACAAGGCAGGCGCGCTACCAACTACGCCAAGCCCCAAAGGCATTTATTTAATTGAATATAAATGTTTGCAAAGTATTCCGGCATACCGGCTAATCCGGCGTGTTAAAAAGCCACTTTTTCGGGATATTGCAGCAAAAAAAGGGGTAATTTAAGAAAACTAATTTTGCATTATATTAAATGTTTCTGGTAATCTGGCATTTTCAGAATCCGGCTTAGGGCCGAACCCGTTTAGGCCGGATTAGCGAGACTCTAATGCATTTATTTTTTTTTATAAAAATTTTCATGTCAAATATTATTTTAATTTAAATATACAGTATTTTAATTATTTCCTTAAATTTTCACAATATGTTTGGACAGTGAGGTCAAAAAAATCTCGACATCGAATTTTTGACATGATCGCAATACTTTCTCTCTATATATATTTCATATATAGGGTAAGAGAAAGTAAAAAGGATTGAAACCTCTGGACTACCCTCTCTGTCTCTGTTTTCATACAATACTAGTCGCGGCGCCCGCCTTCGGCGCATCTTCGCCCTCTGGACCACCCGACAGCTGGCTCGGGCCCGCCTGCGGCGAACTCTCGCTTTTTCTTAATTTTTCTTTTCCCATTCACACTCATATTCACACACACATACACACAGTCTTTTCGGCAAATTAGGCCGTTTAAGACTTTATATGATAACCGTTTTCTTAATTATGAACAGAAAATTATTCCAATCCAGTGCCTGCTTGAGGATTTGTTTACATTCATAGAATACAGAAATGCAAAGAATAGATAAATATTTCTCTATACATTTCCTATGAGAGAAATCGTATCTTTAGGAATTCATAGCTCAAAAGAATTTCGAAATGAAAATCATTTTCCTGTAATCCCTAGAAGGTCTTCTTTAAGTATGTAAAATTTCGTTTTAAATTTCCAGCGGGAAGTTGCCCAAATAGAGTGTGACGGACAGACAGACGGACATTAGTGAATTATATATATAGACCAGCCGCGCCGCCCGTTTTCGGCGGGCTTGCATCCCTGGGCCCCCCCGCCAGCTGGACCGGACCTCCTCGCATTTTTTTAATTATGAACAGAAAATTCACATTCACACACACATGCACACATTCTTTTCGGCAACTTAAGCCATCTTTAAACGTTTTTTGTAAATATGTCAATTGAGGATTTTATTTAAGCCATTTGGTATCCAACTGGCTTAAATAAAATCATCGGAATGCCTGAGGTCCAAACCCCTTTAAAATTCCGAAAGTAAGAGAAAGTGCTGTGCGGCCACTCACACCAGATTACCCCTCCTCTTGATCCGTCCTTGTCTCAAATATCGCTTTATTTTATCGATTGTATTAACTTTACCTAAGAATTTTTTGTGATGACCAGAGAATGGAAACTATAATAAAAGTCCATTCATAATAGAGCGAGGGGGGAGGGGGGGTGCTTTGGTCCAGCAAACAAAAGGGAGGGGGGATGGGCATGGAGAGCAGCTCCAGTTCGCCGCTTATCTCGACATTCTCTTTAATGGGCGACCATCATTCCTCCTTTTCCGCCGTTTATAATTACGGTTAAAGGGGAAAAGCAGCCACTGGGACGATTAAAGTCTTCTTCGTCTTCTTCTTTTTTTCCTATGCTGCTGAGGTCACGGGTCAACACATGCTGTGGCGGGCGGCTTTTAAGATAAAAACAAAATTGAGTGAATTGCTTTTTGACCTTTAGAATAAAAAAAAAAAAATAAAATAAAAATATTTCACATCTCAAGAAAATAATAATTATTCTCATAATTAACGTTTCGAAGAATAAACAACTTCTTCTTCAGGAACTTTTAAAAGTTCATATCAATATACATAAATCATACTTCAACACATCAAAAAATTGCTTAGAGATACGTACAAGAGCGAATCCAGATATGGGGGGGGGGGAATCTGGTGTGACTGGTCGCACAACGCATCTTAATTTCGATAATTTAAAGGTGCATTTTGTACTTGTTTGCCAGAATATATATACTCGGGTATACAAATCAAATTTTTAAGTATTAATTTTTAAAATTTTACATTCAAAATAAATTTTTTTTTCAAAAAAATAATTTTTTCAAATCTCGGGGGGGGGGGGGTTATACACCCTTTACCCCCTCTGTATCCGCCCTTGGATACGTACAACGCGGTCATCGGCTTATTGACTTCTTGAAGGCTTATTTTTGTTTCTTTTTACTTTCTTTTACCTTTATATATGTTAATATATATAGAGAGAAAGTATTGGATTCATGTCAAAAATTTGATGTCATGGTCTGTCTGTCTGTGTGTCTGCCTATGAACAAAATATCTCAACAACAATAAGAGCTATGAGTTTGAAATTTTATATTTAAACAAGATACCTCCCTGGGGCGTGAAAATAAGCTTTTAAACAAAATTGACCAAAGAGTACTAGTACTTTACTGATGCACTTTTTCAAAATTTTTCGATTTTCTCAAAATTGGCTCTAACGATTTTATTTAAAATTCAAAAATCAATGTCAATATTCAGATGCACTTAAAATGTATATTCTTATTTTTCCATTGAAATCTTCTGAAGCACACTTTACTCTTGTATTTCATAGGGAAAATAAGAGAAATGGTTGCTATGGCAACAAAATATAAATATTTTCACATACTTATAAATTTTACATCTTGAATTCTAATATATCAGCGGAAACTAAAAATATGTCGACACGAAAAATCTGGTGTGACTAGAACAGAACCTTCGGCTGTGCGACCAGTCACACCAGATTTTTATTTAATGAAACCGCACGCCCAGGATCTACTTTGTAGATACCCACGCCCTTGACTTGAAAATAATTTTAATAGGGTGTACAATGAGATTACGGAGGAGAAAGGAAAAATAAAATCATAGCCAGTAGTTAGTAAGTCTCCACTCCTAACCTCTTTGATAATATTAGCTCTTCCATTAAAGAGGCTTTCTATTATTATACTACGTATATCCTTTGATCAAAGTCCCAAAAGCTAATCTAATAATATTCCTCTCTCTCTCTCTGTCTCTCAATAAACTATTAATTGTCTACTATTATCATAATTATTATGAGAGAGGTAGAGAGGGAACTGAGTGGTTCATAGCAAAAGTTGACCAAATCCAAAAGTATTTTTCGCATTTTGGATAGTAAATTATGGTAGTTATTCGGTGAAATAATGAACCATGTCCGAATTTCAATACTAATCCTCCAGAGTGCAGCAGTTCCTTAATGCAGAAAAAAAATCTGGTGTGACTGTCACACAGCACACAACTTTCTCTTACCTTCGCCAATCGAAAGTTATGTTCTATACTTGTCACACCAGATTTTTTGGGTCGACATATATTTAGTTTTAGTTTAGTTAGTAGTATATATTTAGTTTCCGCCAAATATTAGAATTTAAGATGTCAAATTTATAAACATGGGAAAATATATTCTGTTACCTATCCTTCCTATGGAGTACAAGAGTAAAGTGGTCTTCAGAAGATTTCAATCACAAAATGAGAATATACATTTTAAAGAGCATCTAAAACATAATTGATTTTTGAATTTTAATCAAAATCGTTGGAGCGAATTTTGAGAAAATCGAAAAAAAACTGAAAAAGTACATCAGTAAAGTACTAGTACTCTTTGGCCGATTTTGATTAAAAGCTTTATGCTACGTCCCAGGGGGATGCCTAACTTAAATATAAAATTTTAACCTCATAGCTCAATTCCTTCAAGCTTAAAATTGAACACACAGACCATGTTGCGAAAATCACATTTTCAGGGGACCTCAAAACGTGTATTTCCATCAAAATCTCGACATCGAATTTTTGACATGAATCCAATATTTTCTCTCTCTATATATATTAATATATATAGAGGTAAGAGAAAGTAAAAATTGAAAATTTTCATTATTTTAAGCTTGAATATGCATCATCAGACATCCCTAATAGAATAGGCAATAGAGAAAACATTTTAGGCAAGATATTGCCTAACTCGCGGGCGCTGGTGATCAGTGGCGCCTCGCGTGTCGAGTAGGTGAACTTCTCTGCTCTGAAACTCCAAAATGATCTCGGCTGGGTTTCCATCAAGTTAATTCCTCCATTGTCTGGTTATCTTTATATATATAATTCTTCTGTACGTGTGTATGTGACTGAACTCCTCCTAAACGACTGAACCAATTTTGATGAAATTTTCTGTGTATGTTTGTGAGAGTCCCGGACAGGTTTTGTTTCACAAATAACAATAAGTTAATGAGTAATTAACCGTTAAAATAAGAAAAAAATAAAAATTAGGAGAAATAGTTGCCATGGTAACAAAATATAAATATTTTCCCATGTTTACGATTTTTTTATTTATTTACATTTTGAATTCTAAAATATTGGCGTAAATTTTTTGTCTGTGTACCGGGAGAGTCCCGGAAAGGGTATGATTCACAAAAAATCTTAAGTTCATGAATACTTAACCGTTAAAATAAACTCTATATATAAAAATGAAAAGGGAAAATGTATATACCGGTATGTATATAAGTAGGCGAGCAAGGGGGTCCAGGGGGCGCAGCCCCTGCTAGACGGAAAGCCCCGCCGAAGGCGGGGCTTTGCGTCTAGTTTCGAATAAAAAATATTGCTCTTTTATACGCGTCTATGCGATGGGTATATTCAAATAATAATAATAATAATAGCACAAAGCCTCTCTCTCTCTTGTCTCAACACAAAGAAAGAGAGCGAATGCCCTGAGGCTGTGCAGAGAGAAGGAGAGAACAAATAATACTCCGGATATTGGCAAGAAAAGAAAGAACAAACGACTCCATCCATCTTTTAGGTGAACTACTCTACTTTCAACACGTGTGTCTATGGGTGTGAAATAATTCGCATTAAAAAACAAAACATAGAATATTTTTAATTAAATTTGTCCTCAAACATGTGGACTGATCACTCGTCGACTTCTTCGGGATCATCTCAAAAACTCTTTAAAATTTATAAAATTGTGAGTTCATATTTAATTTATTTTTTCATAACATTAATTGAAGAAATTTTTTTTTTTTAATATCTTTGAGTAAATATAAATATACAGAATAAGTTTGTAGAGAAAAGAAAAGAAGAAGAGAGAAAAATCTTTTCTATTTACTTTTCTAGAAAAAATCTGGTGCGACTGGCGCACTGCACACAACTTTCTCTTACCTTCGGTAATCGAATGTTGTGTACTGTGCTTGTCACACCAGATTTTTTGTGTCGACAGTACAGTTTATTCGATTTTCAAGGTGTAAAAATCTATAAGTATGGGAAAATATTTATATTTTGTTACCATGGCAACCATTTCTCCTATCTTTTCTATGGAGTACAAGAGTGAGAATATACATTTTATAGAGAATCGAAAAAATAATTGATATTTGAATTAAAAAAAAAAAATCTTTGGAGCAAATTTAGAGAAAATCGAAAAAAACTGAAAAAGTATATCAGTAAAGTACTAGTACTCTTTGGTCGATTTTGTTCAAAAGCTTCGTGTCACGTCCCATGGGGGTGCCTAACTTAAATATAAAATTTCAACCTCCTAGCTCTTTTCGTTCTTGAGATATTTTGTTCACAGACACACACAGACAGATCCTGTCGCGAAAACCCCTTTTTTGGATTCATGGGACCTCAAAACATGTATATCCATCAAAATCTCGACATCGAATTTTTGACATGAATCCAATACTTTCTCTCTCTATATATATTAACATACATATCGAGGTAAGAGAAAGTAAAAAGAATCCAATTTTCACAATATATTTAGAGATACTTATTATTAGTTGGAAAGGAGTTAGGTCTTTTCAGTTCAAATAAAATATATAAATAATTTATATATTTACAAGCCGCGCCGACCGCCTTCGGCGGGCTTCGCGTCTAGCCAGGGGGGCTACGCCCCCCTGGACCCCCCAGCCACTGGCTCCGGCCCGCCTGCGGCGGACCCTCGCCTTTTCTTAATTTTTTTTTTTTTTTTTTTTTTTTTAAACATTCACACTTTTTTCTCATTCACACTCACACACACATTCACACTGTCTTTTCGGCAACTCAGGCCATATAAGACATTTACGATAACCGTTATTGAATAAATATACATATATAGGGTCCAGGCATTCTTATTTAAGCCATCTGATATCCAATTGGCTTAAATAAAATCATCGGACTGCCTGGGGTCCGAACCCGCGACGTTTGGTATACGAGGTTAGCACGCTAGCCTCTACGCCATGCCCCGAGGGCGCCTTTTCTTTTTTACTTTCTCTTACCTATGTATATATGTAATATATATATAGAGAGAAAGTATTGGATTCATGTCAAAAATTCGATGTCGAGATTTTGATGGATCTTCACGTTTTGAGGTCCCCTGAATCCAAAAAAGTGGTTTTCGCGACATGGTCTGTCTGTGTGTGTGTGTGTGTGTGTGGGGTGGGTGGGTGGGTGGGTGTGTGTGTGTGTGTGTGTTCAATTTTAAGCATGAAGGAATTGAGCTACGAGGTTGAAATTCTATATTTAACTTAAACACCCCCCGGGACCGGAAAATAAGCTTTTAATCAAAATCGGCCAAAGAGTACTAGTACTTTACTGATGTACTTTTTCAGTTTTTTTCGATTTTCTCAAAATTTGCTCCAACGATTTTTTTTTAAATTCAAAAATCAATTATTTTTTAGATGCTCTTTAAAATGTATATTCTCATTTTGCGATTGAAATCTTCTGAAGACCACTTTACTCTTGTATTTCATAGGGAAGATAGGAGAAATGGTTGCCATGGTAACAAAATATAAATATTTTCCCATACTTATAAATTTTACATCTGAATTCATATGTTCCGTACTGTCGGGAACTAAATATATGTCGACACAAAAATCTGGTGTGACAAGCACAGAACACAACTTTCGATTACCGAAGGTAAGAGAAAGTTGTGTGCTGTGCGCCAGTCACACCAGATTTTTTTTTTTTTCTCATTCACACTCACATTCACACACTCATTCACACAGTCTTCTCGGCAACTTAGGCCATTTAAGACTTTAAACGATATCCGTTAATGAGTATTATACATATTGGGGTCCAGGCATTTTTATTTAAGTCATTTGGTATCCAAATGCCTTAAATAAAATTATCGGACTGCCTGGGGTCCGAACCCGCGACGTTCGGTATAGAAGGTAGACACGCTACCAACTACTCCAAGCCCCGTGGGCGCGCCTTTTCTTAATTATAATAAAAAGAAAATTATTTTTTTTTTTTTTTTTTTTTTTTTTTTTTTTTTAAAAACATTCACACTTTTTTCTCATTCACACTCACACTCACACACACATTCACACTGTCTTTTCGGCAGCTCAGGCCATATAAGACATATACGATAAACGCTATTTATGAATTTATATATAATAGGGTCCAGGCATTTTTATTTAAGTCATTTGGTATCCAAATGCCTTAAATAAAATCATCGGACTGCCTGGGGTCCGAACCCGCGACGTTTGGTATATGAGGTTAGCACGCTAACCTCTACACCACGCCCCGTGGGCAAGAAAATTATTATTACTACGTATTCCAGTCCAGTGCCTGCTTGAGGATTTGTTTACATTCAAAGAATACACAACTGCAAAGAATACTTAAATATTTCTCTATACATTTCCTATGGGAGAAATCGTAAATTTAAGAATTAATAACTCGAAAAGTTATAGGAATTTCGGGACCCGAGTATTTTTCCGGGACTCTCCATAACGTCCTCTATAAGACTGCAAAATTTTGTTTCAAAATTCCAACGGGAAGTTGGTCAAACAGAGCGTGACAGACGGACAGACGGACAGACAGACGGACACTCCGTAATTATTATATATAGATTTTATTAAAATCTTTCAGACCTCCAGTTTGGAACTAAAGTGCTAAGAGCAACTAAATATAGTGTGCCAGTCTCACCAGATTTTTTAATATCAAGATAGAGATATTAAAAAAAATATTATTATTTAAACAAATTTATTCTTTATTCTTTTAAATACAGTATGATAAATGGGCTAGCAAGGGAAAGTAATCTACCTATAAGAATTCTAATTTTTTACTTTCTCTTACCTATGTATATATGTAATATATATATAGAGAGAGAAAGTATTGGATTCATGTCAAAAATTCGATGTCGAGATTTTGATGGATCTTCACGTTTTGAGGTCCCCTGAATCCAAAAAAGTGGTTTTCGCGACATGGTCTGTCTGTCTGTCTGTGTGTCTGTGTGTGTGTCTGTGAACAAAATATCTCAAGAACGAAAAGAGCTAGGAAGTTGAAATTTTATATATAAGTTAGGCACCCCCATGGGACGTGACACGAAGCTTTGGAACAAAATCGACCAAAGAGTACTAGTACTTTACTGATGCACTTTTTCAGTTTTTTTCGATTTTCTCAAAATTTGCTCCAACGATTTTTTTTTAAATTCAAAAATCAATTATTTTTTAGATTCTCTATAAAATGTATATTCTCATTTTGTGATTGAAATCTTCTGAAGACCACTTTACTCTTGTACTCCATAGAAAAGATAGGAGAAATGGTTGCCATGGTATCAAAATATAAATATTTTCCCATACTTATAGATTTTACATCTTGAATTCAATTGTACCCTACCGCCGGAAACTAAATAAATGTCGACACAAAAAATCTGGTGTGACAAGCACAGTACACAACTTTCGATTACCGAAGGTAAGAGAAAGTTGTGTGCTGTGCGCCAGTCACACCAGATTTTTAATATATACCTACTTCATGTCAAAAATTGCTAAATATTAATTTCATAATTTTAAATTTGTTATATGCGAAATTAAAAAGAAAATGTTATTAAAATTATATATTTTAGAAAGGATGTAATTTTTTTGGGTGCAAAAAGCATTTAGTAATCCTACTTTAATAATTACTGTTATATATATAAATATTATGTTGTTAACGTTATGATGTTGTTATTATTGATTCATTCCAAATATATATTTTATAGTGGCGCAGTCGAAATGGAAGCTGCAATTTACGAACTTACAAAAGTCTTAATGAATATGCAAAATGCGTCGGCATCTGCGAACTTGTCAAATGATTTTAAGCCATCACAACTAATTCCTTATGATGAAGAAAATGAAACTTTTGAATCATATTTACAAAGATTGAATAATTATCTTGAAATTAAAAATCTTAAGGACGATACCGATGTAGGTGACAAGCAATGTGTTCAGATTTTAATTTCTTGCCTTGGGCCGAAAATGTATCATCTTCTAACTACACTAACTGCTCCAGATTTACCAAGTTCGAGAAAATTTAAAGATTTAGTAAATATTTTAAGAATTTATATTTCACCTAAACAAAGCGAAGTTGCTGAACAGCACAAGTTTACGTTGAGAATGCAAAAGGAAAATGAATCTATAGTACAATTTCAAGCTTCTCTTAGACAGATGGCTACTCGGTGTAATTTTGTTTGTAAGAATTGTAAGCATGCAACGGTGGATACTCATTTAAGAACTCAATTCATTAGAGGAATTAGGGATACTCAAATTCGTGAAAAGTTATTGCTTGAAGATGAGAATTCAAGTTTTGAAAAGGTTGTTCAAATCGCTTTGGCTATAGAAGCATCTAAAAAGGAGAGTCAAGAGCTTCAGCGTGAACCTCTTTCAAGCGTAAATAAGTTATCTAAAAACGCCGAGAGATCAGTTTCATCTAATGAAAAGAGAAATCCTGAAATGGTTAGAAGATGCTACAGATGTGGGAGTAAATATCATTTAGTCTATTCTTGTGAAATTAAGAATGCTTTTTGCACTCGTTGCAAGAGGAGCGGTCATTTGGTAGCAGCCTGTAGATATTCGTCATTTAGAGATAAAGGGGGTAATTCGAAAAGTCAAAAACAATTACAAGAGGGGGATGTTTCTGATTCATGTTCAAGTTCTGAAGAGGTAATTAACTATGTAAATATTTTTAAGTTAAAGGAGGATGATAGATTTTTAATAAATATATTATTGGATAATGTTCCTACGAAAATTGAGCTAGATACGGGAGCTAAAATTTCTTCGATTTCTTTCAAGTTATTTAAGAAATTATTACCAGATAAAAAAATTTTTCCTACAAATATTAAATTAAGGACTTATAAATTAGAAGTTTTTGAGCCCCTTGGAGTTTGTCAAGTAAATGTTAATATTGGGCGTATTACTAAGAATAATTTAAGGCTTTATATTGTTGATGACAAAGTGGATTTTATAATGGGGCGGGAATGGATTAAAGAATTTGGTGTAGAAAATTTATTGAATATTGTTAAAACAGTTAATTTTGTTAATATATTAGATAAAGAAAAATTAAAAAATCAATTGACAAAAGATTTTGCTGAAGTTTTTAAGGAGGTAGTAGGTACTATTCCGGGGGTTAAAGGTAAATTGATATTGCGTGAAGGGACTAAGCCACAATTTTTAAAACCCAGACCAATTCCATTTTCAATTAGAGAAAAGGTGGAAAAAGAGCTTGAGCGATTAGAAAAAGATAATATTATTGAAAAAGTGATTCATACAGATTGGGGTTCCCCAGTTGTGCCGGTTATTAAAGATGAAAATAAACTATTTATTTGGAATGAATCAATAATAACAACATCATAACGTTAACAACATAATATTTATATATATAACAATTACTTATTTCATTTCTAAAGTAAATAGGCCTATATTCAATAAATAAATACAAAAAATAAAATTATTTTATTTTATGACAGGGGATTTAAGGGGTGGGTTTATTAAATAAGTCTTTTAAAAATTATTTCACTTCAAATAGATCCCTAATAAATAAATAAATACAAAAAAATACGCTTAGAAGTATTTTATTTTACAGAGGGTAGATTTTAGGGGTGGATTTATTAAATAAGTCTTTTAAAAATTATTTCACTTCAAATAGATCCCTAATAAATAAATAAATACAAAAAAATACGCTTAGAAGTATTTTATTTTACAGAGGGTAGATTTTAGGGGTGGATTTATTAAATAAGTCTTTTAAAAAATTATTTCACTTCCAATAGATCCCTAATAAATAAATAAATACAAAAAAATACGCTTAGAAGTATTTTATTTTACAGAGGGTAGGTTTAAGGGGTGGATTTATTAAATAAGTCTTTTAAAAATTATTTCACTTCCAATAGATCCCTAATAAATAAATAAATACAAAAAAATACGCTTAGAAGTATTTTATTTTATAGAGGGTAGATTTTAGGGGTGGATTAATTAAATAAGTCTTTTAAAAATTATTTCACTTCAAATAGATCCCTAATAAATAAATAAATACAAAAAAATACGCTTAGAAGTATTTTATTTTACAGAGGGTAGATTTTAGGGGTGGATTTATTAAATAAGTCTTTTAAAAATTATTTCACTTCCAATAGATCCCTAATAAATAAATAAATACAAAAAAATACGCTTAGAAGTATTTTATTTTACAGAGGGTAGATTTTAGGGGTGTGTTAAAGAAGTGAGTCTTTTAATAGTTATTTAATAAAGAGATATCGATTTTATTTCCAACAGAATAAATCCCCGTTAGTTTGTTTTCAAATGAAAAGTATTTTTATAAATAGAGAACATATTTGATAATTTTATTTGGGCGCAGAGAGAGCAATGCTATTTATCTCTCTCTGTCTGCTGCCTGCAGCCTGCTTGTCTCTAGTTGAATCCGAGTCGTGTCATGAGTCACTCCGTTCGCGTCTCGCGTGTGTTTACTTAGTTTATTTTACATTGTGTTGTGTTATTTGTGCAATTAAGACGTTCATCCACCTGCTCGTTTGGTCATCTTATCATTAAGGTATTGAATAATTGCTTATCTCATTTGCATAACGGATTAATTTTCTATTTTTTTTTTTTACTTTTTTTCTCTCTTTTTAATATACTCATAATATTATCCAATTTACCGGTATAATTATAACACTCTGATAAAGTGTAACACCCAGGGGGTGAGAGGGTGTAAATCGCCCCCTTCTATTAAACTAAAATACTATTTTTTTTAATAGATAAAATTTAAAAACAAAAAATTCTTTATTAAATCACCATTATTAACATTTTTTTCTTTAATCAAATGAAGTCCGTTCTCTTTTTCGCTCTCTGCTCCCCCACCCCATGCTTTTCTTAACAAAAACTCTATCTTTTCTATTATAATTATTAAATATTTTTTTAAATAGAAAAATTAAATTCTTAAATTTCGACTATTTCTTTGTTATTTGTGCAAAAACGAGTTTCGTTCACCCCCTAAATTCACGACTCCCCGTTTGATCATCTAATTATTAAGGTATTTAATAAAGTAGGATGAGAGAGGGTGCAATCCACCCCTTCTAATACTCCAAATTACTATTATAAATAAAATTTCGAAATAAAAATTATCTTCTTCTTCTTATATATATAATTCTTCTGTACGTGTGTATGTGACTGAACTCCTCCTAAACGACTGAACCAATTATGATGAAATTTTCTGTGTATGTTTGTGAGAATCCCGGACATGTTTTGTTTCACAAATAACAATAAGTTAATCAGTAATTAACCGTTAAAATAAGAAAAAAATAAAAATTAGGAGAAATAGTTGCCATGGTAAAAAAATATAAATATTTACCCATGTTTACGATTTTTTATTTATTTATTTACATTTTGAATTCTAAAATATCGGCGTAAATTTTTTGTCTGTGTACCGGGAGAGTCCCGGAAAGGATATGATTCACAAAAAATCTTAAGTTCATGAATACTTAACCGTTAAAATAAACTCTATATATAAAAATGAAAAGGGAAAATGTATGTACCGGTATGTATATAAGTAGGCGAGCAGGGGGTCCAGGGGGCGCAGCCCCCCTGGCTAGTGGAAAGCCCCGCCGAAGGCGGGGCTTTGCGTCTAGTATTTTTTATAAAATTCTTTCCTCCAATCAATTGGGGTATGTTCTCTCTCCCTCCCCTTAGCAAGGGCGGATCCAGAGGGGTTTTTCAGTGAGGGGGAGAGGTAATCTGGTGTGAGTGATTGCACAGTACACAACTTTCTCTTACTTTCGGTAATTTAAACTTGCATTCTGTATTTGTTTGCCAGATTTTTTGTGTCGAAATTCATTTGAACAAACAAACACCCCTACTGAGCATTTT
This sequence comes from Euborellia annulipes, assembly GCA_023213315.1. Lineage (NCBI taxonomy): Eukaryota > Metazoa > Arthropoda > Insecta > Dermaptera > Anisolabididae > Euborellia > Euborellia annulipes. The sequence continues at coordinate 39,029 of JAKCPI010017399.1, forward strand.
GAGGGACCCACTTTTTCTTTGGAATTAGGCACCCTCAAAACGAGTATATATCCTCGACGTCGAATTTTTGATATGATCGCAATATTACATATTTAGTATATTTACATTTTTTTCTCTTTTTAATAAACTCATAATATTATCCAATTTGTAATTATAACATTCTGATAAAGTATGACACCCAGGGGAGTGAGAGGGTGTAAATCACCCCTTTCTAATAAACTAAAATATTATTATTTTTTAATAGAATTTAATAAAATTTACAAACAAATATTCTTTATTAATCTCTATTATTAATATGTTTTTCTTTAATCAAATGAAGTCCGTTCTCTTTTTCGCTCTTCTCCCCCACCCCATGCTTTTCTATCAGAATTAGTAATTAAATATATTTTTTTTTAATTGAAAAAATAAATTCTATTTCACTGTTTAATTTCATATTAAAATCAGTAATTTTCAAAGCCTGGAGTTCATTTTTTTGTGTGACATTAAAAAGTGAAATATTTTATACGAAACTAGCTGCAATACCCGCCTTCAGCGGGCGTTGGGCCTAGCCAGTGTCCCTTGCTCACCTTCGGCAAACATGTCACCGTCGAGGAAGGACAAGACTTTTACCAATTTAGGATTTCAATTAAAAATATCTCTGTGAAATATAAATGGGAATAATTTTTACTCTTTAAGTTAAGTTGTGCAGAGAGGCTTATGCCTGCTCTAGGGAAGTACAAGTCGAGCCTCTAAGCTTATCGGTCCATCATTCGTTTAGTGTATTTATTTAATTCCCTTTTTTTATTTATTTTGGTTTGTTAATGAATAGTTTTTGATATAGATCGCCCCACTTCGTTCAATGCACTCCCTTAAATTATATATTAATTCATCTTTAATTTTTTTTTTTTTTTTTTTAATTATTTTATTTTAAATCCATTTGCTTTTTTCATTAAAACATTTAATATTTTATTTTTAATTATTATTTTTAGTGATTACCAAATCCACACACACACACACACACAGACACTCAAACATGGTAGAAAAGCTTGTAGGCCTACATAAATATATACATATGGAAATTAAAATTTTATTTTTGGCTTTTTTTTCGATTTGAAACCTAATATAAGTAAATTATTTTGTTGGAAAATTTCTTTTAGCATTCGTTTTACTTTCTCTTAACCTATATATGAAATAAATACAAAATATTGCGATCATGTCAAAAATTCGATGTCGAGATTTTAAAGGATATATACACGCTTTAACGTCCCCTGTGTCCAAAAAAAGTGGGTCCCTCAAATTGGTCTCTCTCTGTGTGTGTGTGTCTGTCAATCTCAACAACGATAAAAGCTAGGGGATTGAAATATTCAATTTAAGTTAGGCACCCCACTTAGGAGGAAAAATAAACTTTTAAACAAAATCGGCCAAAAACTACTAGTACTTTACTAATACACTTTTTCAGTATTTTTCAATTTTTTCCAAAATTAAAGATTTTGATTAAAATTCAAAAATTAATTATTTTTTAGATGCTTTTTTAAAATGTATATTCTCATTTTTGCCCTCAAAATTGCTTAAAGCACACTTTACTCTTGTACTTCATAGGGAAGTTAGGAGAGATGATGGTTGCCATGGTAACAAAATATAAATATTTTCTAAATAGCTAAATATTTTACTTTCTCTTACCTATGTATATATGTAATATATATCCCAGCCAAAAACATCGGAGATGCAAAAGGGGCGCCTCGCATTATTTTTGCCTAGCGTCGAGGTGAAATCAAAAAAATGCGCCTCGCTTTTCTGATTTATATAAAAGCGAGGAAATATTTTCACTTAAATAAAACCCCTACAGAATTTTATTTGTTTCATATATCCTCGCTTTTATATAAATCAGAAAAGCGAGGCGCATTTTTTTGATTTCACCTCGACGCTAGGCAAAAATAATGCGAGGCGCCCCTTTTTGCATCTCCGATGTTTTTGGCTGGGATTTCACTTCTTTTTGTGAAATATTACATGAAAATATTATTTATTAATTTTTGTTTATTAAATATTAAGTTATCCCATGAATAGATCTTTTAATATGCATTCCAAACAGTAAAAATTAAATACATCGTTTGGTATCCATTCGAAACGATAAACATAGAATTTTACCAAATTTTATAAAATTTTAGGTTTTTTATTTTTGTTATGTTGGTAGATTGTAAATACTTCGTTTGGTATTCATTCGAAACGATAAACATAGGATTTCACCAAATTTTATAAAATTTTAGGTTTTTTATTTTTGTTATGTTGGTAGAATGTAAATACTTCGTTTGGTATTCATTCGAAACGATAAACATAGGATTTCACCAAATTTTATAAAATTTTAGGTTTTTTATTTTTGTTATGTTGGTAGAATGTAAATACATCGTTTGGTATCCATTCGAAACGATAAACATAGGATTTCACCAAATTTTATAAAATTTTAGGTTTTTTATTTTTGTTATGTTGGTAGAATGTAAATACTTCGTTTGGTATTCATTCGAAACGATAAACATAGGATTTCACCAAATTTTATAAAATTTTAGGTTTTTTATTTTTGTTATGTTGGTAGAATGTAAATACATCGTTTGGTATCCATTCGAAGCGATAAACATAGGATTTCACCAAATTTTATAAAATTTTAGGTTTTTTATTTTTGTTATGTTGGTAGATTGTAAATACTTCGTTTGGTATCCATTCGAAACGTTAAACATAGGATTTCACCAAATTTTATAAAATTTTAGGTTTTTTATTTTTGTTATGTTGGTAGATTGTAAATACTTCGTTTGGTATTCATTCGAAACGATAAACATAGGATTTCACCAAATTTTATAAAATTTTAGGTTTTTTATTTTTGTTATGTTGGTAGATTGTAAATACTTCGTTTGGTATTCATTCGAAACGATAAACATAGGATTTCACCAAATTTTATAAAATTTTAGGTTTTTTATTTTTGTTATGTTGGTAGCACTCCTTCTTATCACGTTAATCTATTTCTATCTGAATGGATCTATCCTAAAAAATTTTTGTTCCATTAGGGATGAAAATTACTAATAATAATATATATGTTCCTAGATGACGTCATCAGGGAGCAAAATAGTTAGAATTGTCTTTTCGCCATGTTAAAGATAGGACAAATTTGAAATTTTGAATACCTCTCAAAAAGTCACTTTTGATCCAAAATGAAATTTTACATCAAAGGTATCGGGTTTTTGATAGTATCTATTTGTATTTTAAATTTCATCCAAATCGGTCCAGCAGGGAAACCTGTAGCTTTGTCTAAAAATTTGAAAATTGAAGAAAAGAATGAAAAAGAAAAAAAAGAAAAAAAAAAAAAAAAAAAAAGGAAAAATAAGAGACTAACTTTTTGACCTTCCGAAATCGGCAAAATCTCAACTTTGAGCCTCTGCCATTCTTTTTGGCACTGGAATTTTTTTTTGAATTCGTGCTCAAAATAATCCTTATTTATTCTAGTTTAATATAAAAAAATTTGGGTCCGATATCTTAAAAACTTTTTGAGATATTCGCCCAGAAAGAGAAAAGTTTCTCAAAAAAAATTTTTTCACGTCCCTATCTTTTATTAAGGATTTAAAATCATTCTTGATAATATAGTCTAGGGACGACTCGTCCATCTAAATGCA
>JAKCPI010017400.1:0-18468 GCA_023213315.1 Euborellia annulipes
TACTTTCTCGTACCCTATATATGAAATATAGAGAGAGAAAGTATTGCGATCATGTCAAAAAATTCGATGTCCAGATTTTGATGGATATACATGTTTTGAGGTCCCCTGAGTCCAAAAAAAGTGGGTCCCGCAAATTGGTCTGTGTGTGTGTGTGTGTGTGTGTGTGTGTGTGTGTGTGTGTGTGCTGTGTGTGTGGACCCATTTTTTAGCATGAAGGAATTGAGCTACCGGATTGAAATTTTATATTTAACTTAGGTACCTTTGAAGAATCTCAAAATAAGCTTTTGAACAAAATCGGCCAAAAAGTACTAGTACTTTACTGATGTACTTTTTCAGTTTTTTTCGATTTTCTCAAAATTCCCTCCAAGGATTTTTTTTTAAAATTCATAAATCAACTATTTTTTAGATGCTCTTTAAAATGTATATTCTCATTTTGCCGTTGAAATCTTCTGAAGACCACTTTACTCTTGTTCTTCATAGGAAAGATAGAAATGGTTGCCATGGTAACGGAATTTAAATCTTTTTCTTTTTTATTAGATTAAAAATCAATTATTATTTAAATTCCCATTTATTTTATTTTATTTGTGTCTTTAATTGTTTCAAAGAAAACATATATGCTCTCTCTCTCACTTGCAAACATTATCGTCTCTCTCTACTCTTTTTAAATTCCCTTTCCACCTTATCTTCGCATAGGAACAATGTTAATTTCCTATAGGGATTTGTATGTTAATTTCGATTCAAAAGGGGGTCCCCTTTGGAACTTTTTAGGCATTTAAAATTTTTTTTTCCAATTCTTATGAAATTTTGTATTTATTTACGATTCTATATTGTGTATAAAATGTCCAAATATGAGATTAAAATTTTTGAAAAATAACCATAGTTTATTTGAAGCAGTCAACATTTAAAATGCAAGTTTGAAACTAAGGTGCTATCGGAAACTAAATATATCTCGACACAAAAAATCTGGTGTGACCAGCACGGTGCGCAACTTTCTCTTACCGAAGGGTAAAGAGAAAGTTGTGTGCTGTGCGCCAGTCACACCAGATTTTTTTTAATTTGCACAATTCCCTTCTAGAAAAAAATGAATTTTTTATTTCGTTTTTGTCATACAGGTATTATCATTTTTTAAGGTAAGGTTTCCATCTAGAAACCATTAAAACTACTAGAAACGCTAAAAAAAAAAATAAATAAAAAAACAGCCTAAATAAGTTATTTAATTTAAAATTTATTTAAATAAATAAAAAATTATCTTTTCGAAGATGAAAGATAATTTTTTTATTGGAACTTGATAATAATTTGAAAAAATTTCTAAAGATTACAATTGAAAGGGTTTATTTTTTATAAAAATAAAACAATATATGGAAATTGTTATCAGAGGATGCGCACCTGAGTGGGCAGAACGATGAGGGCGACACAAATCATTATCACCATGTAGAGTTGGGAAGGCCAAATGTCAGGCACGATATCTCCGTATCCTACTGTAGAAAAGGTGACTACCACGAAATAAGTTGACTGGAACAAGTTGAGATGTCGATGGCCAGCTCGTTGGAAATGCTGGATGCCGCATACACTGACAACATCAATATTACACACTTATAAAACATCCTTTGGACTGGCCCTTTATTATTCAAGAAAAGTTGATTTTTTATATCTTCAAAGATTTTTTCATTAGGCCTACTTATATAAATATGAAATATAATTATTTCATTTTAAAATATTCGTACAAAAAATTCTATGAAGAGTAGCCTAAATAAATGTTTGAAAATAAGATGCTTTTGCTATTTGCCGTGCCTATTCTCCTGGCACCTTTTTCCTAATAATTAATTCAAATAATTATTCATGTACATATAACACAATATAAGACAAGTTTGAGAAAATGTGCGACACTACGATGCTACTGGAACCAAATCATAAATATTTGTGGTATAGAGTTTATTTCATCATGTTCCTAATAATTTATTATTAATAATGCAAAATTTGATGGTCTTTAATGAAAACCCTTTAAAATTTTAAAAGTGGGCAATTAAATAGATAAGCCAAATTATAAACTAATTGGACAGACTTTTATTTTGAAGAAGTCCGTGTTTTGGACTCGTTTCGTCGCTCGTTAAGCGAGTTCTTGTTTTACAATTTTTTTTTGCTCGTTATGCGAATTACTCGTTATGATAGGTGCTCGTTAAGCGAGGTTCTACTGTATATATGCTGCGGTATATATATATATATATATATATTTTAAATTAAGCTTTATTTATTCAATTTTCAATAAATCTTCCCTTTGAAACAAAAATTGAAAAATATTCACAATTGAATTTTTTTATTGAAAGAAAAACATTGGAAAATTATATTGTTTCTGAATAGTGTATCTATAGCTAGTCGTACGTGTAATTAATCAAACAAAAATTTAATGAATTATTATTCAATAAGTGGAAAAGTCCTTCGGAGGGCTTTTCTACCGCCAGGGGGCGCGCCCCCTGGACCATCTTGCTCGCCTTCGGCGAGCAAATGCATCACTTTTATACTTGCTCGCCGAAGGCGAGAGAAAGGGGTAAACAGGAACATAACAGAAGTGAATGGCTAGCGCTAATGAAAGATCACTTAACCAAAATAAATTAAAAATCGCATTTCTCAGCATTTTCCTATAAGGCTAATTCATAGATTATTTAAATTTTTTTATTTCCTGTGGTCTTTAGGCCCTTAGGGTAAATTATTTAATTATGACGTTATTATTATTTAAAAATAATAATAAATGATGACCAAAGCTTTTCACATCTAATTTATGAAGTGAAAACTTACTTAAAATTCCCTCAAAGGAAATTATTGAAAAGTGACTTTTATGAATGATTTAGTAGAACAACCCTCAAATAATATTAATTTTATTAAAGAATTCCTTTATATTAAATGATTATTAAATCTTTTTTCCTTGTGTTAAAATTTATTTTTCATTTCATTACGTATGTTATATTATTTATTACGTTTTTAAAGCCTAGGTAAAAAGAATCATCGTAAAAAAATGATATAAGAATAATTTTATTATGTTGTAATTTATAAATAATTCCTTTTGACATTTATTAAAAAATTAATTAAAGATAAAATAAAGGGTCGGACTAAGCCGAGCGCACAACTTTGCCCGCCCACTATTCAAAGAAATAACGCAAAGGGTTTGTTTATTTGTTTTTGATTTTGCTCTGTTGCTATGCACAATTTTCGAATTTAAATTATTTTTTAACAAATTTATGACAAAAATCTGGTGTGACAAGCACCGGCTGTGCACCAGTCACACCAGATTTTTTCATATATCTTTCATCCAAATTGCCTGAAAATCTGCAAATTCTGCCGAAAAACTAGATTTTAATTTGGCAATTTTATTAGAAGCTGGGTCAGTTTTCCGGATCGGGCCGGATTTTTGGATCGCGGATCTGGATTTGCGGATCGGAACAGCGATCCATTTTCTAAATCGGATCAGTTTAGCAGATCGGAACACCTTATCGCTAATCCTTTTGCAACAGCCGGATTAGATTAGTGGATAGGTTCTTCCTAAATGCCCAGATCTGCGGATCAGATCGCTAATCCTTTTAAAGGATATATTATAGCCCAGACCTATCGATGCTCTAGACTTTTACACCTATTAGAACAGCTTCTGTTCTTGAATCAATAAATGAACATCTTAGCTTAGCTTCTTTAAAACTAATGTTTTCATTTATTTAAAAATTGTTCTTTGCATACAAGCGAGTCATTGGGGCAATAATAAATTTAAAAAAAACATCATGAAAAACACAGTATGCTTTTCGTATAAAAAAAAATTTCCTTTTAATATAATCCTGGGATTTTGAGGGCTCTTACCCTACCTTCTAACTAAAGCCTGATTTAAATCAGCTTAAAGCAAACCACATTTTAAGGAACCTTGACGAGAAGAAAAGAAACAGTGAAAAATGACAGAGAAAATCACAATTTAATTTTAAAAATGTATAAAATGAAATATACATTTTTATAGCTATTATTTTATATTTAAAATCACACTTAAGTAGCATTTTTTCATATTAATTGTTAAAGAAATTTGGGGAACTGATAATATATTTTTTTTAACTGATAATATATGTGTAATGTCTATTTAATGACTTCCCCTCTCAAATTTTATCTGCAATATCAAGTAAAGAAGCTGATGAGTATTAAACAAGATGTAGGCCTATTGACAGGATTCGCTAATGGTCCTATTCTCTGTTTCGTTAACATATTTTTAAAAAATTAGCTCCTGTAATTAGTAATGACCGCTAGTCAAAGATAATTAACTGAATAAATTATATAATCTTCATTATATAATTTTATCAAGGCAAAATTAATTTTCTACACGAATTATCTTTACTAATTGAGCATAGTCTATTTTATTCAACTCTAAAACATTTTGTCACATATGTAATATAGCTTAAATAAATAATAATCATGAAGCCAAGTGCAGCCATTAAATGAACGGGGAACGTACTCAGGTCATAGACTGCTCCTTTATAAGTGTAACGTTTACATATTTTTAGAATTTCATGTTAAGTATTTCCCTAGATGAGTAGTCACATGTTAGATTATGCCCTCTCTGAAATAAATAAAATTTCAATCCGGTAGCTCAATTCCTTCATGCTAAAAATCGTTACACACAGATACACACACACACACACATACAGACCAATTTGCGGGACCCACTTTTTTTGGACTCAGGGGACCTCAAAACATGTATATCCATCAAAATCTCGACATCGAATTTTTGACATGATCCATCTTTCTCTCTCTTTATATTAATATATCATATATAGAGTAAAAAAAAGTAAAAATACTATTAAAGAAGTAAAAGATCATTGGCTGAATACAAAACCCGCATTTAAAATTATTTGTACATATAAAACAGAAAAAGGCGAGGTATTAAAGATATAAACCTGCTTAGCAAATTGAATTAAAGCAGAGCCATTCACATTTGAATTTCATTAATTAAGAAATTTGTTTGTTAACTTGAGATTTATATACGGGATCTAAAACGGTTGTAAAAAAGTGGCGTATTTTGAATAAAGCATTGGTAAATATGAAGAAAGCATTAAGGGGGGAGGGGGGTTGTGTGCCCAAAGGGACCAAATTTTCTAAATTACTTTTTTTGGGTTACTACAAAATTAACTCTTTTTAATTTTAAGAATTTTAAAACATGCTCTTTACAAAAACAATACCAGTTTTAGCCAAAAAGTATTTTTCATTTGGTACAAAAAAATACAGTAATGTAACAAAAGTAGTGGCTAATTTTAGTTACAAATGTTTGTTTTTATAAAAAAGTTTACTGAGGAAATTGAATATATAATCAGATTTGGTGTGTTACTTTCAAAAATAAAAGTTATACATTAAAAAAAAAAAATTTTATTCTAACATAAAAAAAAATTTTTTATTCTAAAGCTGATATTATTTTTGAAAATTTTAAAATCAAAAGAGTTTTTTGATGCTTTGCAACAATTTTCAAAATTTTGTCATTACTTTTGTTACACACTATATAATTCAATTTTTTTATTAAATATTCTTTGAATTTTAAATGAAAAAAGATGGAGATGAATTACTCCTTTGAGAGAGATCAATTTTATAAGAGATTGCATAATAAATAACCTCACTTAGGACTGATGACTTTAAAAATTTATCAATAAAATTAAATTATTCAAATAAAAAAAATATTTTTATTCACCTTGTGAAGACCAAGCAGAGAAGGGGTTGCAGAAAGGATCATCAGTTGTTGAGACAGGGCGGATTGAGATTTTTGCATAGCGCGATGAAGATCATTCTGCAAATGAAAATTAAACTTAAATAACTAAATAAATTCTGTATTCAAAATAGATCAAATAAACATTTTAAAATATTTCTCTCTTTTGTTTATTCAATCTCTTTTGAATATTAAATTTTTTATTATAATTCATTCATCATGCTTTACTAATTATTAATCTGTTAGTAATAATAATGAAGAAAATGAAATGATTCTTGAATGGAAATAAATAGATGTTAAGAAATTTAATGAAACGACATTCATTTCATTTTTAACTACTAAAGTGAATTTTAGTTGTTACATGATAAGTGCTCTTTACAATCAACTTCAAGCCAGAAAAAGATATTTTATTAAATAATTCTATTCAAAAATTTGTATGTAATATCATTAAAAAAATAGCATAGGCCTATAGTAATTAGTAAAATGAAAAATTTTCACCTACTATATATCAATAAAATTTAAATTCTATAAAAATGCTAAATTTTATGCATTTTCTAATTCTAAAACCTACATTTTCTACCATTCATTAAAAAATGCACTAAAAAGCCGTATCCATAAGCAAAAATTTGTCCCTAATTTTTCGTTATAAAAAATTTATACGAAACCTTAAATTTCATACATTTTTTTTTCAAGACTTTCGGTATCTGAGGCCATATATACTTCACTTGTACCAGTATATACACATGTGATCCATGCACACTGGTATCTAATTGATTTAAATAAATATTAATCGAACTGCCTGGGATTCGAACCCACACCCCTTGACTTTTGAGGTTTATCACTAACCTCTCGACCATGGGGAGAAAGTGGGGGTTAAATTTTATACTAATGATTTCAAAAACTAATTGAGTTATTGCTGTACCCTCAAACTTTTTTCTGATACATTAAAATATTAAGTTAAAAAATTTACATGTTGAGATATATAGGTCTAATATTTTTTTCCTTTTATTGCTGACCAGAGCTCTTAAAAAAAAAATTTCCCTAGGAAAAATCAATATTAATAGATAGATATCTTTAAAAATTTTCACTTTCTTTTGTTTTAATTTGTTTCATACTGAGAGAAATACAAGCATTCAACACCATAAATGTAAATCTCTGATAATAAAATCATAATAGCTTCAAAGTATAATAAAAAGTCCAAAAGTCTTTAATCATACGAAAATCTTCCTTTTTAAAACCTAAACTCTTTTTTACTATTAAATTCTAATAAAGGCAGCCTTAATATCTAAAAGTAATAAATTTAAACTTTTACATTATCCAAATTTGGTGCTTTATTATTTGTATAATTTGATTTAGTACTTAATAATGAATAAGTAGCTAGAAAATTTGGTCAAAACATTTTAGGTTAAAAGGTTCTTGATAATTAATATTTTAAAATTTCCCCTCTATTTGTCCAAGTTTTTTGAAAGCTATATTAATATTCTTATTTAATCTCCATTTATCTTTTGTAGATTATTACGATCTACAAAAATAATTTTCCCAGTAAAAATTATTAAAAATGATCGAGGGATACACACGTCCGCAGCAGGTCTGCATAGTGAACCTTAAGGGACACACAGGGATATACATGTCCACACCAGGACACACAGAGTAGATAGAAAGTGGCTAGAAGAAAAATGTGTGTCCCTGGTGTGGACGTGTGTATCCCTGTGTGGACGTGTATATCCCTGTATGTCTTTCAAGGTTCACTATGCAGACCTGCTGCGGGCGTGTGTATCCCTCGATCATTTTTAATAATTTTTACTCGGGTATTTTTTTTGCTTATATCTTTCAAATTTTACGGGAATTTTTTTCTAAACACTACAATCGAAAATAAATGACTAAGAGCAGTAAAAAAAAATAAGAGAAGTCAGCAATACGCTTAAAATTCGAGCTCTCTAATGGTTAAAGAAGCCATCAGGTGGCCCGAGTGCTTAGACGCGTGAGAGGGTGGTTACACTGACAAACATGTTCTCAAGCGAGTGCTTGGCCAGCCAGCAGTTGAGGAACACGGGGATGAACAGGTTGCGGAGAGGAGGCGACAGCAGCTGTAACACAAACCCAAAACAACCCATCGAATTAAAATCATTTGACTCTAATGATCTTCATTCAAATTACATATTACTTCCAAATAGACTTGATAAATAAACAAGCATATCGTATGTAATTGGCAAAATGCGTAACTCAATTTTTCAGAAAAAAAAAAGATTTCACTAACATTTGTCAAAGAGAAGTTCAACCAATAAGCAGAAAAAAATGTTTAAGTAATAGTGAACTTCTTTTCCGACTGTTTTTCTTTCTCTGAAATTTGCCTTTTAACAAGATAAGCAATTTTCAAATTATTATATATCAGAGTGATATGTCGATTTTTGTCAAAAATGACCTAAGAGAAACAGGAAGTGAGAGAGTGCGCAAGCCAGTAGCTGACTTTAAATGTAATTATTAAGATGTGCGTTTTTATCCATCTTAAATTTTGTAAACTTTAAAAGTCGTGTCCTGAAAAGAAGAGAATATCGACTTAACCACTTATTCACTGTATGGCAGATAAATGAAAAGCAATAAAATATTAGACTATTTAAATTATAAAAATTTAAAAGTAATTGAATGTTTTTTTTACCACATTGGCTAAAATTTGATCATTTAAATAAATAAGGATGATTGAATCACGAAATTCATATTTATCTGGAATCCTTCCAGCTACCATTTCTACCTCTATATTTATCACAAGACGCAATTTATAATTGTGATATTCATAAGAGGGTAGAAAAATGAGAGGAGCAGCTAAAGTTTTTTCTTTATTTATTTAATCCACACAAGTGACGTTTCGGTTCCGTGTTTGAAACATCTTCAGAGCTGGCGATGGAGATGGTTCAAATACAGAACCGAAACTTCAGTTGTGTGGATTTAATAAATAAAGAAAAAACTTAGCTGCTCCTCTCATTTTTCTACCTTCTATATTTATCTTTTGTCTTTTTACTTCCAATCAAGGGAGGATCCAGAGGGGGGTTTCTGGGGGGGTAATTACCCCCTTTACCCCCTGTATCCGCCCTTGCTTCCGATGTGCAAAAACAAAAAAATAAATTATTAAGCTTAATACTTTTAATAAGTTATATCTTAAAGGAGCAGCACTGCAACCCATTCTTCATCAATGTAGAGACAGTTGGCTATCCAAGCCGTAGAAGGGGTCTAAAATTACCAACCAATCTTGTATTTTTATTTTTTTTAATATCCACAACTTATAATTTTTAGATCGTTTAGGCCTCTAAAAAAAACATTGACAAATAGAACTAATAAAATTTAATTTAATCTGGTTGAACTTTGCTATTTCTATCTTGGTTAATATACAATGTAATTAACCCAAAAGACCTCAAAAGTAAAGGTGCACTAATAATTAATTATTTTTCTGACAAGTTCTTTAGTAAAGGAGAAAGACGTCATTCTCTCCTGAATAATAAAAAAAACTATGCGAATCTGCTTCAACTCTCAGTTTCTTAAAACCTAATTAATTTATTTGGGATGTTGAAATATATATGTGGAATAATTAAGAATACTTACAGTAAGCGTGAATGGAATGGTGTTCACAATTTCGAGGATGAAGTGGAAAGAAAGCAGCTGTTGCCAGATGTTCCCCTGAAAATGAAACGTATGCAATTTCATTTCTCTCTCTTTCAAATAATGAATACATACCTAATCATTTGCCAAAACATATTTTCTTATGAAAGATTAAATATTTTTATAACATTTCATTTCATTTGGAACGAATAAATTGGTCAATATTATTACTGTTTGTTTTACAAATTGCTTTTTTCTGCGTCAAATATTATTCTGTCTGAGGGTAAAAAAAGGGTTTTACTTTTGAGTCTGGAAGCGATTTGAGACGCTCTAAAACAGTGGTTCCCAACATGGGGGCGATCGCCCCCAAGTGGGCGATTTGTGATATCAGGGGGCGATAAATAAGCGGGGTCGGATTGGGGGGCGATGAGTATTCAAAGGGGGAAAAATTATTAGAGTTAACTAAAATTTAAAAGAATAAATCAAAGAGAAAAATCTCCTATTTACAGGATGATCAGGAAAGAAGAGGAAAAAATATTGACATAAAAATAAAATAGTCTGAAGATAATTCCAATCTAGAATTGAAACGTCCCAATCTAGAATTGATTAATAATTTTTGTCATTTTTGTTTTCATTAAATAAAAATTGACCGATAAAAGATCCATTTTTGTTATTTTCTTCATAAAAATAAAATTATTATTAGATTTTTAAAAGGTTACGCCAGGAAAGAAATCAGACTAAAATTTAATCAATCTTTATCTAATTTTACTAACTACTGATTGTCCTGAGGAAGGATGCGATTTGCTTTCGAAACGTCGGCAATCAAAATTAAAAATTAGATAAAGTTTGATTAAAATTTTGTTGTGTGATGTGTTTGATGATGTTGTGTGATGTGTTTGATGTGTTGCTTGGTGATAATGTTTGTTTTGTTTTTGTTTAGTTTCCAAATAAATGTTGAATTATAAACTGATGCTTCTGACTTATTGCAATTGGCGCAGTCGGTATTAATTATTCATGATGTCTGACCTGGAGATTTTGCAACAGCTTATTAGAGATCAAGCGCAGAAACAGCAACAATTGATGGAGCAAATTGCGAGACTTTCCATCGTTCAGGCCGAAACGGTTTCCAACTCGAAGGCAAGGGATTTCAATTTGCTGGCTGAACGTTTGGGCAAGTTCAACTATGACCCATCAAATAATTCTACTTTTACCGAATGGTATCAACGACACAAGTTGACATTCACTGTGGGAGCTAAAGATTGGGACGATAAGGTGAAAGTTGAATTACTCCTGAATGCTTTAGGAGATTTAGAACACCAGAGACTGACAAGTCGTTTATCGCCGGTTGATCCAGGTTCGCTTAGCTTTGAGAGGTTAGTGGACCATTGGACCATTGAGGGGAACAGTTTTCGGATAATAAGACTTTATTCCAACGTCGTTATGACGCATTAAATTTTAAAGCGCCAGAAGGGGCGAAAATAAACGAGATTTTTGACAGAGTTAATGTTTTGGGTGATTTATTCCAATTTGAGAAGCTTAATTTAGATAAATTTAAAATTCTTTTAGCTGCTTTATCGCTAGAAAAGTCGTCTCATCAGGTATATCGTTCGGTTGTGCTTAAAGAATGTTCAGAGAAAGAGGATATTACTTTCCTTCAAATTAGGAAACTGTGTCATGCTCATGAGGAAAGAATTGATAATACTCGGTTGAATGATCTTTCTGTCGAAATAAGTAACGTTAAAGTTTCTTCGACTAAGCGAATTGAAGAGGGGAAGAATCTACAAAACAAAACTGATAGAGGTTTTAGTTGTTTGGGGTGTACGTCTACAGAGCATAGGCGGGTGGAGTGCCCCTTTAGTAATTATAGTTGTAATTTCTGTAAACGTAGGGGTCACATTGCAGCTGCCTGCTTGGCTAAAAAGAGAAACGCCAAAGATAAAATTAGTTTGATTAGCCTTAACGGAATCAATGGTTTTGAGTTACAGAAATTTTGGAAATCTCTTACTATTGGTGTAAATGGGTATCCTCTGAAAATGCAATTGGACAATGGAGCTGATATTTCAGCTATTGGTACTGATGCATGGATTAAGGTGGGAAAACCTGAGTTGAAACCTTATAAACGTTCGGCTAATACGGTTACCGGTCAGAATATTTTAATTTTTGGGTTTTTCGACGCAGTATTTTCTTTTCGTGATAGGAAATCATCCGGGCAGGTAATTGTTGTGGACAAGCATGATGTTTCGCTACTAAATTCTAAAACTATTGATGAACTGGGTATTGTGATTTATGATAAGGAGGTGCAGTCAGGAAATTTATCGATTTCTTCTATTCAGGTTCGTGATTTGGCAAATCGTTATCCAGACCTTTTAGTGATAATATGGGTAAATGTAAAGTGTTAGTTAAGCTTAGACTTAAAAAAAATGTTATACCTGTACATCGGCGATGTCGTCCAGTAGCATTTTCTATTAAAGAACCTTTGGAAAAGGAGTTGGAAAGGCTCGTGAGCAATGATATTCTTTCTCCGGTAGAGTTTTCTGAATGGGCTTCACCCATTGTGGTGGCACGTAAACCTAATGGGAAGATACGACTTTGTGCTGACTATTCTACTGGGTTAAATGATGCACTTCATGCCGAGACTTACCCGATTCCGCATTTGGAGGATATCATGACAAAATTTAACGGGAATAAGTTTTTTTCGCAACTTGATTTTTCAGATGCATATCATCAATTAGTATTAGATGATGAAAGTAGTAAAGTTACGACTATCAATACTCACCGAGGGTTGTTCAGGTATAACCGTTTAGTTTTTGGCTTAAAACCTGCGCCAGCGATTTTTCAGCGAACTGTGGAGCAGGCCTTGGCGGGGCTAGAAGGAATTGTCGTATATTTAGATGATATACTTATCATGGCTCCAGATCGTGATGAACATGACAGGCGTTTGCATAAGGTTCTTAAACGTTTACAAGAGTGGGGATTTCGTCTTCGAGTAGAGAAATGTAAATTTTATGTTCCATGTGTCAAGTATTTAGGGTTTTTAATAACACCGGAGGGAATTCAGGCAGATCCTGCTCGTGTTGAGCCTATTTTAAATTTACAAGTCCCTAAGTGTCAAAATGATGTTCGTTCCTTGTTGGGCTTGATTAATTACTATGGGAAGTTTATTAATAGACTTCATGTAATCAAGGAACCATTTGAGAGTTTGTTACGAAAAGGAAGCCCTTTCATCTGGAGTGGGGTTCATATGAAAGCTTTCTAAGAAATAAAACGAATTTTGACCAGCCCCCTTTTGCTAGCTCATTTCGATACTAATCAAACCCTGATTGTTGCTGCTGATGCGTCTCAAAAAGGGATAGGAGGAGTTCTTTTGCAAAGATATCCAGATGGGAACGTGAAGGCTGTTTTCCATATGTCTAAAGCATTAAATAAAGCCCAGCGTAATTATTCTCAGATCGAAAAAGAGGCTTTGGCGTTAGTAACGGCAGTGGAACGTTTCCATAAATTTGTTTTTGGTCGTCATTTTATTTTGCAAACTGACCATCGTCCACTGTTGACACTTTTCCAGTCCACAAATATGAAAGGACTTGACTCTCGGACAGCCACTCGCCTTAGGAGGTGGGCACTTAGGTTGCTGGGATACAATTTTGATATCGAGTACATAAACTCTAAAGAATTTGGTCAAGCAGATGCGCTATCTCGTCTCATTAAAGAGGCACAACAAGATGCAAAAGATTCGGATTTAGATGAAGTGGTTGCATCTATATGCACGGACGAGATGGAAATTCGGCAAATTTTAGAAGAAGCTCTAGACATCCTTCCATTAGAAGTACAAGCTAAACTTCAAAAGGAAACTGAAAGTGACCCGGTTTAGCAATTGTACGAAACCGGTTAATGAACCGTTGGCTTGAAGATGATAAAAGGAATCAGTTGCTTTCTCCCTATTTTAAACGGCAGATGTCTTTGACGATTGTAAAAGATGTAATTTTGTTTGAAGATCGTGTAGTGATTCCTATTTCCTTACGACCTTTTGTAATGAAAAAATTACACTTCGCACATCCTGGCATTCAACGGATGACACAGCTGGCAAGAAAATATTTTTTCTGGGCTGGAATGTCGAGCGACATCGAAAATTATGTCAAGTCGTGTAACAAGTGTGCTCAAACGGCTCTCAATCCTGTGAAAGTACCCCTTAATCCTTGGCCAAGTGCTAAAAAACCGTGGTCTCGAATACATCTCGACTATGCCGGTCCAATTAAAGGTCGTTCAATTTTAGTAATTTCGGATAGTTTCTCAAATTTTTTGGACGCTCAGTGGATGTCCACGACATCTTCAGTATCCACAATTCGATACCTAAAACAGATTTTCAAGATCTTTGGTCCGCCTGAATCTATTGTAACGGATAATGGACCGCAGTTTACGTCGATAGAATTTGCAAAGTTTTGCTCAGATCTAGGAATAATTCATCTCCGTTCCCCTCCTAGACATCCCCAATCAAATGGTCAAGCGGAAAAAAGGGTGCAAGTTATTAAAAATGGGTTAAAGAAAGAGAAATTAGAGAATGTAGATGATCTATTAAGCAAAATAGTTTTTACTTATAATTACACTCCACAAGTGGCACATCCTGAGAATAAATCTCCTGCTGAAATTTTCATTGGTCGTCAGCCAAAAACCCCGTTAGATTTGTTGAAAATTAAAAATCAAACAGAATCGAATACATTCACTGAGCAACAAATTGAAATGAAGAAAAATTTTGATAGATTTCATGGTACACGAGACCGACAATTTGGAAAGGGAGAAAAGGTAGTCGTGGAGTTAGCTGATGGTTCACGAGTTTCGGGAGAAGTGTTGGATTTTGTAGGAAAGGCAATTGTGCGGATCAAGGTGGGGGAAAAAGTGTTATTGAGACATAAGAATCAGGTTTGGAAACGTGTGTTGGATAATGCGAGTGGGAACGACTTGTGGTACGCCATGAATACGCCATGTAGGTGTATACCTACTCCAGCTTCTTCACGGAACCCGGATGCTCCTGGAACTGATTCTCCTGTAGAAGATGAAGATTTTGAACCCGTACCTTCTTCCGAAGCGGTCACTCCTGAAGATGCTGCTGACCCTAAAGATGCCTCTCCCGATGATGAAGTTGCCTCTGCCTCTGTTGAAGATGAAGCCTTTGAACCAGCCTTTGAACCCTTACCTACACCTTCTTCCGAAGCTGCAGCTTCCGTTTCCTCGCGACTTCGACAGAGAAGCTCGATAAATTATCGAGAATTGAGCGGAATAAGACCTTATACTAAAAAAAGGAGAGATGTTGTGTGATGTGTTTGATGTGTTGCTTGGTGATAATGTTTGTTTTGTTTTTGTTTAGTTTCCAAATAAATGTTGAATTATAAACTGATGCTTCTGACTTATTGCAATTTCTTTCCTGGCTTCCATCCTACTCATATTTGAAAATTTCAACGTTTCAGTCAATATTTCTGCAGGTGTTGTATTTTTTCACTTTGAAAAGAAAACGTTATCTGAGGAAATTGAGTGATTCACTTTGAAATAAAGTACTTTTTTGTTAAAAATTTTAAATCATGCAATGAAAATGAAAGGGGGGGGGCGATAGGTGATAGACAACCTCCAGAAAGGGGCAATGGGCCAAAAAAGGTTGGGAACCACTGCTCTAAAATATGTATAAATTAATTGGACTCTGTTATGCAATGGTGTGTCAAAGACCAAACATCGAGTTTTGAGAAAATCAACATTAAAGTTTTTTGTTTTCATTGGATTATATATAATTTTTGTTGTCAATTGTGGAAGTAACATTAAATATAAATTTTTTTAGGACATATTTCATAAAAAAATACTATTAATTAAAGCATTTGAAACAATATTCCGTGCTTAACTCAATTTTGAATTAGTCTTTGACACACCATTGCATAACAGGGTCCAATTAGGCCCCAATGGCGGATCTTAGTGCATGGTGGATATTTTCCCTCTTCCTCAAAGTATAAAAAAAAATTTCTAATTTCTCTAATAGATTCTCACGTAGCATTAAACACTCGCCCGTTTGAAAAATTATACATGTACACAGACTTTTTGTGCCGCAACAACAATAACAACTTTGTGCTTATATAAATTATAAGTCTACAAGGGATGCCTCAGCCTACTGAGAGGATGGACAAAAAAATTTTGTCCTAAACGTCTTCTTTTCGGCATTTGGCATCCAAAGGCTCTCTTTATTTGCTACACTCGTACTTGCTCTCTTCAATTCCTTAACATTAACAGCAACTTCCCTTCTGCTTATATAAAAATATTTTTAAATTACATATAGGCCAGATAATTTCGACATTAGATTTAATTTTTTGTTAATATTGTTTATTTTATTCAAAACATGTTCTACCTCTTGCCTTAATTATATATACATTTTGTTATCTCTATGTTTATTTCTTTATTAAAAAAAAACCCACAGCGACGTTTCGGTCGATTATAAGTCCACATTCATGGCTAGAGTTCAGTCAATATAGCCATGAATGGTCGCATAGTCGACCGAAACCTCGCTTTAATAAAAAATAAACATAGCTGCTAGGCCTTTTTATTTTTTCTACTACATATTGATTCAGCTATTCACCTCGCTAACATACAAAATTAGAGATGTTGACAAACGGCTTAAGGCATGCAGGCAAAATCTTTAACATTTTTTTTTTAGACGAACCGTTGAGAAGCGCGTTCTCTCGCTTTAACAGAATTCGTTTTTCATCAAGTACTACACATAAAAATTTTTTTCGCTCAAATCAGTGATTTCAAGGCTATGCACTCCCCTTGTGAGTTATTTTGGTGAGATCCAATATTTCAATCCAGAGTCTGCTTAAGGATTTGTTTACATTAAATAAATATTTTTATTTAATGAAAAATCACACACTCTACAATCAGAGAAAGACAGATTTGGCGATTGACTTGATAATTAATTTTGTCTTACATCTTGTCATTAATCTTTACCTTAGTAAAAAAAATTTGACATATTTTATAATAACAATATTTATTTAAATGCATCATTAACTTTAAGTCTATTCTCCGTTTAATAATATAATATTATTATAATAATAATAAGAAAATGAGCCAGGTTATTCTCTAGCAATGATATAAGAAGTTTAGTTTTGATATGATTACACCTCAACACTTTTTTTTTTTTTTTTTTTTTTTTTAAAAAAACATTCACACTTTTTTCTCATTCACACTCACACTCACACACACATTCACACTGTCTTTTCGGCAACTGAGGCCATATAAGACTTTTTACGATATCCGTTATTAATAAATATACATATATGGGGTCCAGGCATTCTTATTTAAGCCATTTGGTATCCAATTGGCTTAAATAAAATCATCGGACTGCCTGGGGTCCGAACCCGCGACGTTTGGTATATGAGGTTAGCACGCTAACCTCTACGCCATGCCCCGAGGGCACCTCAACACTTAACTATAATAGAATTTAATATGAATGTCGTAAAAGTAAATTATGAATTTCTTCCAAGTGGCTGTTAAAGGAATGAAGAATCCTTTATTATCATTCGGAAAATTTCGATTCAAGCAAAATCACAATGCATTCTTACGAGGGTGACATAACCACTTCGAGTGTCGCTTTGATGGCACAGCTATTCTAAAAGGACATCCTGCCGTCAAGGGACAAATCAGTTAGCTATTTCAACAGGTGATTATGATGCTTAGAGAAAATGGTTTGCGATAAAAGAGATATCTTAAGAAATGGAAGAAGAACATTCAACCAAATAGCACATTCGCTAGGATTTCTAGAATTAAATTCTTAGATAAAAAAATCTAATCTTGACTCTTATTTGGCTTAAAGAAAAAGTTGGTGAATATTTTGTCTAATCAGTGAAGAAATAACTTCTCTTTAGAATTATTGAAAACAAATTTTTTTCCTCTCATCAGAGGCTATTGTACTATAATATAAAAAAAAAAAAAAAAAAAATTGAACTAATTTCTCAATTGGATTTATATTTTTCTATCCGTATACAAAATTAGAAAAAAAGACACGGTGATTATTTATTTTGCTGGATAAAATGAAACATTATGATTATCCTGATGTAGTTTGAATGAAATTGAAAATTCGACTGGAATTGACTGAATAGAGTTGTGATTGAGTTGACCCGCATCAGAGTTGTGGAGGGACATTCAGACTCCTGGGAGGCTGTCGAATCTTGCAGAGGGATGAGGGATAGCTTTCGGAAGAGGCTACAGCTCCAGAAATAGCTCCGGTCAATAGATGAACCAGGGGAGACTGAAAATCTGGGGGAGTTCGCCCACTGGGGAATTATTTCTCAGAAAAAATCCAGCAAAAAATTATTTTTAATAAATAAATAAAAAATCAATTCACCTGTCAATGCACCATGTAAAATGCAAAAAAAAATCGGGTTTTCAAAAAAATTTCATATATACAATGGATAATAATAATAGAGAACAAATAAAATCCTTTATTGTCATTATTACTTTCTCTTACCTATGTATATATGTAATATATATATAGAGAGAAAGTATTGGATTCATGTCAAAAATTCGATGTCGAGATTTTGATGGATCTTCACGTTTTTGAGGTCCCCTGAATCCAAAAAAGTGGTTTTCGCGACATGGTCTGTCTGTGGGGGTGTGTGGGTGGGTGTGTGGGTGGGTGTGTGTTCAATTTTAAGCATGAAGGAATTGAGCTACGAGGTTGAAATTTTTATATTTAAGTTAAACACCCCCGGGACCGGAAAAATAAGCTTTTAATCAAAATCGACCAAAGAATACTAGTACTTTATTGATGTACTTTTTCAGTTTTTTTCGATTTTCTCAAAATTTGCTCCAACGATTTTTTTTTAAATTCAAAAATCAATTATTTTTTAGATGCTCTTTAAATTGTATATTCTCATTTTGTGATTGAAATCTTCTGAAGACCACTTTACTCTTGTGCTTCATAGGAAAGATAGGAGAAATGGTTGCCATGGTAACAACATATAAATATTTTGCCATACTTATAAATTTTACATCTTGAAAATCAAATGTACCCTACTGTCGGAAACTAAATACATGTCGACACAAAAAATCTGGTGAGACAAGCACAGTACACAACTTTCGATTACCGAAGGTAAGAGAAAGTTGTGTGCTCTGCGCCAGTCACACCAGATTTT
>JAKCPI010017401.1:0-11507 GCA_023213315.1 Euborellia annulipes
GCTTAACAATCAAATTGCCCCGCGTAGATCCCACGTTGGAAAACACCGTAATAAGGATTTTCTTAGAAAAAATACAAGTTTTCGTTGAAAAACGCAAAAAAAAAAACAACAAAATTTTATTATACATATTTGGATGTGGCCAAATATTTCAATTAGTAAATAATTCTTCCTCCTGAGAAAGAGAAGCGAGTAATAAAAGAAGTTAGAGAGAGAGAGCGCTCGATAATAAATAAGAAGAGAGAATCCCCAGCAACAGGTTCTCTCTTCTCTTGTTCGTTTTTTTTTTTCTTTGCTGCGCAAATTGACTCGAAAACTGGTCCAAGAAGGTGAAGAGAAGCAAAAGAAGAAGAAGAAATCCAGTTGAACTTTTTGCATATCGAGAGAGAGAGAAGTGCATTTAGTGATTTATTCTATGCAAATAGAAGATTTTATTATTTCATTGGCTTTAAAAAAAATAAAAATAAAGAAGCAGTTAGAAATTTGCAATCAAGATGGTCAATGACATATGAAATAGGGTTTTAAATTTAAAAGGTTAGTTTGAACATTTCGGCTTTTTCTTTTAAAGTCTTTTCGGCATCTTAGGCAATATAGCAACACCATAGAGGTTATCAATATTGGCATTTGTCAATATATCTAACCTCTACTCCGATAATTGAAGAACTTCTAGTCAAGAAAAGGGTTCTTTTTCTCTACCAAGTAAAAAAAAAAAAATACTCTTCTCAATCTTGGTTCAAGGATTCACAAATCGACAAAAGAGCATCTCTAATGTTCTCCAATAGACTAAAGCCACGTTCCCACTACGTTAGTATTTTAAGTGGAGAAATCAGGAAGGTTGTATGCAGTTGGATGAGCAAGAAATAAATAATTCAGAGAATTATGTCGAGGATATTTATTTGTATCAGGACCACTGAATTTGCAAATCGATCAGTTTCGCTCAAAGTTGACCATCATCAGGCCTGTGAACAATTTGAAGTGATTCAATGTACAGAGTCAAAAAACACAAAACAATAACAGCTCACAATGAGATGAATATTTTTTTGAAATATAAACTTATTCTACTAGTCAATCCATTTTCTATTTATTCGATAGAGTAGCACCCCCACCACTGCATCCAGAAAGTAGAGAGCTACTTGTAATTTTGTAATAGCAGTTTTTAAATGGGTATTTAAATATTTGAGACTGTAATTTTATTAACAGAAAATTGAAACAGATTTCTGACATTCTGAAACTATCGAAGTATTCTTTGGGAACTTCTAATGCAAATTCCTTCAGAGCTCATTTCTTCTTTCGATCCATTTTCGTAACCTCTTTTTACGAATCACCCAAATTTCCTCGTCCAACTCTTCTAAAATAGCCTTTGTGATAAACCTAATCAGTTTATTTACTTTTTTGCGTTGCAGGTTGTTCATCACTTGTGAACTGTACTCGCCGGTAAATGTGAACGATTATTTTTAGGCAGTAGCTACTAGTATTACTCGCTAGACTTAAGAATCAAGCACACTCGCTCTTCCGAATCAGCCTTTTCCCTTCTCCCTATTGGAATAACTATCCGAGAGTCCAGGCCACCTGATGTTTGAATGCCCAAAATATTGAAGATCCAGTTGTCAAAGTACCTCGTTTCCGAAACCCTACAGCATATGTAAAAGCCTTCCAAAAAGTAATAGACACACAAATATCCGTTTTGTTTATACAATACTAATATACTGATTCGATGCCACTATTAACCACCAGGAGAGGCTTGAGTTTAGACAAGCAATTCGTATTTGTGAAATAACAGAATTGAAGAAAAATACCTGCTTCCTTTCTTGTATAGAAAAATAGCAACAATTTCGGCAGCTAAACATTTTGGTTGCCTAAAATCAAGGCAAAAGTCTCTCCCCTGGCGGTTACTATTTAAACCAGTGATTATTATTTTTTTTTTTTTGTTAAACATTCACACTTTTTCTCATTCACACTCACACTCACACACACATTCACACAGTCTTTTCGGCAACTCAGGCCATTTAAGACTTTGACGATAACCGTTGTAATGAATATATCTATTGGGGGTTCAGGCATTTCTATTTAAGCCATCTGGTATCCAAATGGCTTAAATAAAATCATCGGACTGCCTGGGTCCGAACCCGCGACGTTTGGTATAGGAGGTAGGCACGCTACCTACTACGCCAGACCCGGGGGCTTAAGCCAGTGATTTCCAAAGTGGGCGCTGAAGCAATCCAGGAGGGCAGTGGTATATTTTATGGAAAAAGGTAGAAACATCAATACATATTTCTTTCTGTTTAATAACTTTAAAAAGCCCTCGGGGCTTGGCGTAGAGGTTAGCGTGCTAACCTCGTATACCAAACGTCGCGGGTTCGGACCCTAGGTAGTCCGATGATTTTATATAAGGCATTTGGATACCAAATGGCTTAAATAAAAATGCCTGGACCCCAATATGTATAATTATATCAATAACGGATATCGTCTAAAGTCTTAAATGGCCTAAGTTGCCGAAAAGACTGTGTGAATGTGTGTGTGAGTGTGAGTGTGAATGAGAAATAAAAAAAAAAAAAATTACTTTAAAAATTAAAAAATAATAATAATTTCCAAAGGGCGCTAAGTAATATTTTTTCTGGAAAGGGGGCGGTTGGACAAATAAGTTTGGAAACCACTGATTTAAACCATCATAAAATAAAATTAAATATAGAGTCTATATAAAAATAAAAAGAGAATTCCACAATTATTTCGAGAGTCTGAGAAAAACTTTTAAGATAAAAGACAAAAACAAATTCTACAGTTGTTTATGAAATTATAGCCTAATAATAATCAAGAAAATAAAACAAAAGTTTCGAACACTTTCAAGAACCAGAATATTAAGGGTTATTATTAAGTGCCACAAATCGCATCTTTTCATTCAATCATTTTTAATAGAAAAAAAAAAAAAAAAATATTTCCTACGCATTGGTATTTGAAAGTCGTCTCTTAAGAAACTATATATAATTATCGGCTTAAAGCAGAAGTAACACGGAACGGTAGGCCGAGAGGGGGGAGAGAAGAGATATCCCCCCCCCTCCGCCTCCCCCTGGATGGCGGAACTCGGAGGGTTCCTCGGATCAACACGTCACGTGGGAGAAAGTTGCAAAAAAAAAAACAACAGCACAGACTCTGGACCAATCAGATTGAAAGGCTTACTAGTTCATTCATAAAACTGGCCAACACACACACACACACACTTCTTTGTAACCAACTCTCAAATTAATAAATACCTTGATATTTCTTATCTTAATTAAATTGAATGATAATAAATAAATTATATTACTATAATTTTTTAACATTCTCATTCAATCAAGGTTTTTAAATTTGTTCAATGAATTATTATTATTATTATTATTATTTTTTTATTTATACATTCACTTCCTTGTTTTTATGAATAAGAAAATGTAAGAGTTTTCATTCATTGGTTATACGTATTTGAACATAAATCAAGCGCCAGTAGGAAATTTGCAAGGACTTTGCATTTTTATCCAATAATCGCTGTTTCATTTAGTCCTTAATTGACCTCGAAAGCCCCCGGGTTTGGCGTAGTAAGTAGCGCGCCTACCTCCTATACCAAACGTCGCACAGTGGGCTGAAATCGAAAAAAAAGCGGCCATAATTATCTTTTTTTGGGCGGATTTTTACAAAATTAAAACTATACATACAGAATCATATGTTCTTCTATACCCTTCAATATTTTCATATTTTACGGAAAGGGGTTGAAATTATCCCTGGACAAAGTTGAAAAAAAAATTATGATGTGTGAAATATAAAATAAAACTCATGTCGAAAAATCAAAAAAAATATGCGTTTTACAAAAATGACATTTATTTTTACAAAAAACATACCTGGGGTGAACTACCCCTTACTGAAGGGAGCAAAAAAATATTTTTTTTTTGATAATTACAAGCAATATGTCTTTATATACATTTTAATGGATGCTGATTCCAAAGATGTCATCTATTTTTACTAAAAACATACATGGGGGGAACTACCCCTTACTCAATGTGTTAAAAAAAATTTTGCTCTGATAATTACAAGCAATATGTCTTTATATACATTTTAAAGGTCACTGGTTACAAAAATGTCATTTATTTTTACAAAATATATAGTTAGGGTGAACTACCCCTTACTGAAAGGAGCAACAAAATATTTTTTTTTTTTTTTGCAATTACAAGCAATATGTTTTTATATATATTTTAAAGGTCATTCGTTACAAATATGTCATTTATTTTTACAAAATATATAGATGGGGTAAACTACCCCTTACTCAAAGGGTCAAAAAATATTTTTTTTATATAAGCTTATACAAGCAATACGTCTTTATATACATTTTAATGAATTGCTGATTACAAAGATGACTTATTTTCTCTTCCCTCAACATTGGGGGGTTTGGGGGGAGGGGGCTCGAGCCCCTTGGGCCCCTTGGAGTCAGCTTCTATGTCTCGGTCATTATACTTAAATAAAAATTATTTTCTAAAAAATAAATATCATTACTATAATATAAAGCTCTAGCCACTAAATTCTGTTTTATGTTCCTGTTTACCACTCTCTCTTGCTGATTGGCCAGAGACAAAGTAAGTGGAGTCAGTGAAGGAAATTTAAAACTTTAAAATTTTGCGCCGAAGTCGAGCAATTGCAAAATTTCCAAACAGTGAGCAAGAATAAATTTGATGCATTTGCTCATCGAAGGCATGTAAGGGGGTCCAGGGGGGGCTTTACCACTTGTATACAAAAATAATATAGTTATTTCAATAATATTAATAAGAATATGAACAAGAAAAGATACAATTTTCAAATATTGCAAATATTGGATATTCCCTTTTAATAGATTATTTTTTCAAAAGATTTCAAAATTTGAGGCCCCATAAGAGGCCCCCTTCAAATTTTATGGTCATTCTAATAATAGCCTGATTTTATTTTGTCCATCAGCCCTTTGTCACGTTTCAATATTATCTGTAAAGCAGAGAGAAGTTCATATGGTTTGAGGGAAATCACTTGTTTTTCTGCCGATTTAATTATAAAAAAATTAATAAAAATTCGGCGGGCAAATTCGGGCAAAAAGTTTCGATGCAATCATGTTCTACATGTATTCTAGTTTCAGGATCTATTGAGTTTGTTAGGGATCCGCATGGATCCCATATACTTTTTTGAAATTGAAAAAAATTTATATTGCTTTTTTTTTACTTACAAAAAAAATTTATTTAAAAATAAATAACTGTAATACAAGATAAACAAAAATATTTTCAGAAAGAAGATTAATTTATCTATGATTCAAAAAAAAATTCATTAAAATTGGATCAATATTAATACATGAAAAAAATTCCTGAATATCGACTTAAAACGCAAAGAAAAGTTAGTAAGTTATCTTGCCCACTTTGGCGCTCTATAGCTCTGGTTTGGGTTGGGTAAAAAAAAAATGAATGATTGTACTGAGGTCCACATATAGTCTTTTATTGGTGTGCAAAACGTTGGTTTTATATTTTGAAGTTCATTTTTTCGAATTATGGCCGCTTTTTTCCTGTTTCAGCCCACTGTGCGTCGCGGGTTCGGACCCAGGCAGTCCGATGATTTTATTTAAGCCATTTGGATACCAGATGACTTAAATAGAAATGCCTGACCCTACAATAGATATATTCTCTACAACGGTTATCGTCAAAGTCTTATATGGCCTAAGTTGCCGAAGAGACTGCATGAATGTGTGTGTGAATGTGAGTGTGAATGAAAAAAAAAAGTGTGAATGTTTTTAAATAAGAAGACCCCGAAAATCTCATTTTCACTTTACTGAAATATTATATTTAAGCCCTCGATTTCGGGGGCTTAGCAATGACTTAAGCTAAAAAACAATATTGATAAAATAATATTAATTAACTAATAATAATACATTTTTACTTTCTCTTACCTATGTATATATGTAATATATATATAGAGAGAAAGTATTGGATTCATGTCAAAAATTCGATCTCGAGATTTTGATGGATCTTCACGTTTTGAGGTCCCCTGAATCCAAAAAGTGGTTTTCGCGACATGGTCTGTCTGTGTGTGTGTGAACAAAATATCTCAAGAACGAAAAGAGCTAGGAAGTTGAAATTTTATATTTAAGTTAGGCACCCCCATGGGACGTCACACGAAGCTTTTGAACAAAATCGACCAAAAAGTACTAGCACTTTACTGATGCACTTTTTCAGTTTTTTTCGATTTTCTCAAAATTTGCTCCAACGATTTTTTTTTAATTCAAAAATCAATTATTTTTTAGATTCTCTATAAAATGTATATTCTCATTTTGTGATTGAAATCTTCTGAAGACCACTTTACTCTTGTATTTCATAGGAAAGATAGTAGAAATGGTTGCCATGGTATCAAAATATAAATATTTTCCCATACTTATAAATTTTACATCTTGAATTCAATTGTACCCTACTGTCGGAAACTAAATACATGTCGACACAAAAAATCTGGTGAGACAAGCACAGTACACAACTTTCGATTACCGAAGGTAAGAGAAAGTTGTGTGCTGTGCGCCAGTCACACCAGATTTTTTGGATTCGATTTAGATTTTTCTTATAAAAAACAAGAATAATATGAACTATATTTTCGAGGATGATCTATATTATATATATTAGCGGAGGGCCTGTCGGTCCATCCGTCTGTCACGCTCTGACCAACTCCCCGTTGGATTTTTTGAAACGAAATTTTGCAATCTTACATCAGTAGAGCTGTGTTTTTCAAACTTTTTGAATTTACAGTTTGAAAAATTCTGGCGATTCCCTTGGTCCATAGACGGACAAAAAGTGTGTAAATCAAAAGACTCTCTAAGTCATATGATTTTCTCTATTTTGGTATCTATTTCCCTTCTCCATGAAATTGTGTTTTTATTATAGTGTAGAACTTCGCCACTCCCTAGGAGGCGCGACCCACAGATTGAAAAACACTGTTATAGAGTGACAGTTCGTTATTAATATTTATTTATATAATTAGATATTACTTCATGTACCCGAAAAAAGATATAAGGGTGTGCCGCCGGGAGTCGAACCACGGATCCACCGATTTGCGCTCAGTGTGCCCTTACCACTAGCCCACAGCACGACATTCGGGTATATGAACTCAGTTGGAAGTTGGTAAGGGCACACTGAGCGCAAATCGGTGGATCCGTGGTTCGACTCCCGGCGGCACACCCTTATATCTTTTTTCGGGTACATGAAGTAATATCTAATTATATAAATCTCCGTTTCGCGGCTTACCTACGCGATGTATATAATATCTTAAATATTATATATAATTTCTTATTAATAAATTAATATTTATATATAGTCAGGGGCGGCGCGTCCACTAGGCGAACTAGGCGGTCGCCTAGGGCGGCAACCTGGAGAGGGTGGCAAAAAGGGAAAAAAAAATTTTGGTTCCACAAGCGGCACCCGAAAAAATTTTGTACCGCGGCCGGCAAAAATTTATCATCTCTAAAAAAAGGAAAATAATTTTAGTTCCGCGCAAGAGAAAATGTTCGGCGGGCGGCAAATTTTGGTTCCGTGGACGGCAAAAAAATTTTGTGTCTCTAAAAAAAGGTAAAATATTTTTTCGGACGGGAAAAAATTTTGGAGAAAATGTTCCGCGGGCGGCAAAAAGGTAAAATATTTTTTCGGACGGGGAAAAATTTTGGTTCCGCGCAAGAGAAAATGTTCCGCGAGCGGCGCACGGGAAAAAATTGGTTCCGCGAAAAAAAAAAAAAAAAAAATTCGCAGAAAAATTTTTGAGATCAGGGAAAATTTTAAGGAGGGGGCGGCAATTTAAATTTTTAAAGTTTTTTTTTTGGGGGGGGGGGGGCGCAAAAAAATATCTTGCCTAGGGCCGCAGAATAGCTTGCGCCGGCCCTGTATATAGTAGCCTATATATAAAATTGTTATTAATTAATAAAAAAATCATGAAAATTAATATTTTGTTTCCGATTTTCTCATTTTTCTGAAATTAATATTTATAAACAATATGTATTTAATTTAGTTTATGATTATTAAAAAGAAAAAATTATTAAATTAAAAATAAATACTAAAATTTACAACGTTGCCATGATGTTTATTTATTTTTTTAAGTCATACTTAAATTTGGAGGTGCAATTGGGCATCAGTCGATTGATCGTCTCCTTAAAACGGTAATTATTTTTCGACCCCGGATTAAAATTTGAATAAGAAATCCCCCTCGGATTCAAATAAATCAGACAAAAAAAAAAAAAATCTTTGATAGCTAAAAGAGGGAGATATAACTAAACACTTTGTGACGGTTTGATAACTACTTTTTTTTTTTCTTTAATATCAAAGTTATTTATAAGCCAATCTTCAATTCTAGCATTGTAATGGTAGCTTCTTTTTTTTCGTTATCTTTTGATGATAATAAACGTTAATTAATGAATGAAAATAAAGAAGAGAGAGCGATTCTAACAACAAGAACAGGTTGTTCTCTCTTGAACAAAACGAGATTTAAATTACAGAGATGATGATCTTCTGTTGTTGTTGTTGTTGTTGAAACGAGATGGGAAGTTCATAAATTTATTTCGGGGTTCCCTTCCTTATCTCTCTCTTTTTCTCTCTCTCTCTTGGTTTGATGATAACTCAGTCAGTGAGTCGTTTGTGGGTTTAAGCCGACGAGCGACTACTGGGAAACACTAGCTAGAAGACTGGACTATTCTTCCTCTCTTTTTTCATATTACTTTTCCTTGAGGAAATGTTTTTTTTCTTTGTTCTGTTTATGATAAAATTTGAAATGTCAACGATATTTATATTTATTTAATGAGGATATACAAGAGATTATTCATTAGGGTGGGCTGAAAAAACTCATTTTTTTTATTTCGAAGTTGTAATAGCGCGAAAAAGTTGCGAATTATGTAGACAAAAAAAAAATTATCAAAATCGGTTAAGGGGGTTCAGGAGCGACGTCTAAACGTACTTTAAACAAAACTAGACTATTATAAGGAATTTTTCAATGCGGTTTTTTTTTAAATGAATTAAATTCATAAGAGATTATTGGGACATCGAGCTATAATTTTTTTAATGACTTATTAAAAAATTATCGTAATTAATTTTTTTGTTATCAAACAAATACAAAAAACAATCTGTCCCAATAAGCTTTAATTTTTTTAAATTTAAAAATGAATTTATTGTTATTATTAGAGACCGGATTTTAAGCAAAATGCTTATTGCTGAATTTTATAAGCAACCATTAGATATTTAATTTCTATACGAATTAGGAAAAACTAAGTGCATTGAGATTACATTTTTTATGCTTTTTTTGCTTTTTTTGAGTTTTCATGCTTTTTTTTCCCTTTCGTGCTTATTTGAACTTATTTTACGAATATTTATGATTTTTTTTTTTTTTTTTATTAAAAAAATTTTTTTCCCATTCACACACGCATACATCAGGGACGTATATAAGGGGAGGGGGGCCGCCCCCCCCAAAAAAAAAAATTTCCAAAAATCCCGCAGTGTGAAAAAATATAGTCCTGTAAAAAATTTTTTTCAGCAGGGTGAAAAAATTTGGTTCCGCAAAAACAAAATTTTTCGCAGGGCGGGGCGGAATAAATTTAGTTTCTTTAAAAAAAATTGGAAACGCCATTGGTATAAGTAAAAATTGCTTATTAGATGCTTTTTTCAACTTTTATGCTTATTTAACAACTTTTTATTCAAGTATATTATGCTTTTTTAAGCACTTTTTTTTCCATTTTTTTATGCTTTTTTGTCCGGTCTCTAGTTATTATTAATCACATATTAATTAAGAAATTTTTAAAATAAGCTTAGATGATTTATTTAAAATTCAACTGTCAAATTAGTTCAGCATTCTTGCAATAGATGGCAGGCTAGTCTAACAGCTGATCCCGTAATAGCTTATATCTGGCCTATATTTATATATTTTTATGCTTTTATAAAAGATACATAATATATAATAACATTTATAAAGTATTTATTGTTAAAAGATCAATGAAAATCAACCAAATGCATTAAATATTATTCGCTACCATTTTAACATCTCTTGGCAAATTGTTGAACTACTTGATATTTTGGCATACTTTTAATGACAGACAACGCCATCTTAGCGGGAAAAACATGCGTAACTTCACTCCCGTAGCCCCTTAAGAGAGAAGAGATGCTGATTTTTTTCCCAAGAATTCTTGTTCTGATTGATTAATTACAATTTTTGTAACATAAATCGGCTTTTTTTATAAAAAAAAAAAAAAGGTAATAAATTATCTTTGGTAACTTGACTCCAGTCTAAAAGATTATAATTAAATAACTAATTTATTGTTTCATTTAATAATCAATCTTTTTTTTCTAATTGTGAATTTTAATTTAATAATTAAAAATATTACTTTGTTGGTTGGCTATAAAAATCTTTTTTTTTTATATTTTTTTGCATTTTAATTGAAATTTCTAAAAGAGCCTCTGCAATTAATTAATGGAAAATTTTTATAACCAGTGACCGAATGGAAAAAAAATATTAGGATCAATCGTATTAAGCGAGGTCGGAAATCGTCGAGACAGGGATGGGTGAAACCGAGAAACGTTTTATTTTTATTCTTTTTTACTTTCTCTTACCTATGTATATATGTAATATATATATAGAGAGAAAGTATTGGATTCATGTCAAAAATTCGATGTCGAGATTTTGATGGATCTTCACGTTTTGAGGTCCCCTGAATCCAAAAAGTGGTTTTCGCGACATGGTCTGTCTGTCTCTCTGTGTGTGTGTGTGTGTGTGTGTGTGTCTGTGTTCACTTTTAAGCATGAAGGAATTGAGCTATGAGGCTGAAATTTTATATATAAGTTAAACACCCCTCGGGACCGGAAAAATAAGCTTTTAATCAAAATCGGCCAAAGAGTACTAGTACTTTACTGATGTAGTTTTTCCGTTTTTTTTGTTTTCATTGATTATATATAATTTTTGTTGTCGAATTGTGTACAAGGGACAAATATAAAATTTTTAGGGACATATTTCATAAAAAATATTATTAATTATAACATTTGAAACAATAGTCTGGGTATTAATCTTAATTTTTAACTTTATTGATCCTTGATACACCATCAGTATGGGTCAGGGTCCATATATTAATAGAAAAAATACCTTTCAGCATTTGCCTCTGTAATTTGTTGTTTCTAAACGATTATATTTGACAACATTTAACCGAATAGAAGGCTCCAAATTTTTAAAAAATCACTTAGTTGACGGTGTATGTAACTAAGCAAATCAGATTTCTCTCATCACTCTTTTTTAGTTTTCCGAAAATAATTATTTATATATGGAAAATATTTAAATGAATCAATTGTGTTATTAAACATGTTATATATTCCCTGAGCTATAAAAAAAAAATTTGTATTAGTCTTAATTATAATGAGTTAATTTATAAGAATTTTTGAATTAGTGTTTTAAGTTATTTTTGTTTACCTTTAATTTTTTACAAAAAAAAATTACTCTTTTCTCACTTACACACACACACTAAATGAAAAATAAAA
>JAKCPI010017402.1:0-11650 GCA_023213315.1 Euborellia annulipes
TTACTTTCTCTTACTACCTAATATATGTAATATATATATATAGAGAGAAAGTATTGGATTCATGTCCAAAAATTCGATGTCGAGATTTTGATGGATCTTCACGTTTTGAGGTCCTCTGAATCCAAAAAAGTGGTTTTCGCGACATGGTCTGTCTGTGTGTGTGTCAGTCTGTGTGTGTGTCTGTGTTCAATTTTAAGCATGAAGGAATTGAGCTACGAGGTTGAAATTTTTATATTTTAGTTAAACACCCCCGGACCGGAAAAATAAGCTTTTAATCAAAATCGGCCAAAGAGTACTAGTACTTTACTGATGTATCTTTTTTCAGTTTTTTTCGATTTTCTCAAAATTTGCTCCAACTGATTTTTTTTAAAATTCAAAAATCAATTATTTTTTAGATGCTCTTTAAAATGTATATTCTCATTTTGCGATTGAAATCTTCTGAAGACCACTTTACTCTTGTATTTCATAGGGAAGATAGGAGAAATGGTTGCCATGGTAACAAAATATAAATATTTTCCCATACTTATAAATTTTACATCTGAATTCATATGTTCCATACTGTCATGTCGGGAACTAAATATATGTCGACACAAAAAATCTGGTGTGACAAGCACAGAACACAACTTTCGATTACCGAAGGTAAGAGAAAGTTGTGTGCTGTGCGCCAGTCACACCAGATTTTGTTGAATTGTTTTCTTCCTAAAAATGTCTTTATAAGGGGTGGGGGATTAAAAATCTTGGAAAGCTTAGGTGGGGCATAGCACAATTATTTTAACTTCCTAAGATATACTTGTTATTAAATTTCATTAAAGCCTGTGTATAACTTTCACCCCTATTTCTTAAATATTATGTGATCGAATTAAGACAAATGATAGTCCGGATGATCAAATAATACGTAGTAAAAGAAAGTTAGCTCTCGAGTTGGCAATATCTTTGCCAAATACTCCTTCAATTTTATATTCTTTAAATTTAACAATGGTTGTTTCAATAACAATGAGAATTCTTCTTCAGAATTTTTTCAAGATATAAGAGCATACTATTAATACATATAAAGCGTAATAATTCTAATATAATTTTGTGGATGGTTCTTATTGATAACGTCAAAAAAAATTAAAAAAAAATCAGTTTCTACTATAGTTTATTAACTGTACAGATGTGTGTAGTCTATCTACATGGAGCATATAGATAAATTCAATTAAATTTTTTACCCATTCTGACGACGTTTCGGGAACTAAACGTCATCCATCATCAGAAAATTAGGTTATGTATAGTCAAACCAAACAACAATTTTCAACCTTCCGGTATATTTTAATTTTTATAATTATAGGAGCGTATAACCAAGAACAAAGAATATGTGGCTGAAACAAAAAATCATCCTCATTTCTTAATTGACATTTTTATTGACGGTTTCAATGAGAGCCATCCTCATAACTACATACTGTTGTATGTACTATCTGTATCAGCCTAAAATAACCACTGGCTAGAGATCTGACTCCGCCCCTTCCTAAAGAACTTTGATATTAGCCTAATTTTTTTTAATGTTTATTTATATCAATTAATTAAGCCATTTGAAAAATTTTGTCTGTATGAGCACCCACCCATACAGCTTGGAATGTTGCAGAAACATTGCGAATCATGCATATAATGCCAAAAAAATGCAGAAATATTGATAATATTGCAAAATTTTGGCAATATTGCAGCGGCAATATTCCAAGCTACCCATACAGCACAAAATATTGCAGCAATGTTGCAGAAATATTGTAATCAATATTACAAATCTTGCAGCAATATTGCCAATATTTCAGCGGCAATATTTCAAGCTAGGAATATAGCAGCAACATTGCAGCAATTTTCCTATGTCTGCATTTTTGTAACATTGCAGCAATATTACTGCAATGTTGCTGTTTGAGCTGCAATATTGCATCAATGTTGCTGCAATATTGTCAATATTGAGCAAGATTCGCAATATTTCTGCAACATTGCTGCAATATTTTGTGCTGTGTGGGTAGGCGGGCATAGGAATATTGCAGTAAACCTTGCAACAACATTCCTATGCCTGCCTCTTTGCAACATTGCTGCAAGATTGGCAATATTCTGCAATATTCAAAGCTGTCTGGGCAAATATATATATATATATATATGTATGCATGTATACATACATCTGTGTGTTGGTTGCATAGCTTAAATGCACTTGCTCTAAGTTGTTTTCTCTCTCAATAGGGTGCACTGCTAGAGCGGATACTTTTGAGTGATACAGATAGTACAATGCTCTTATATGTTGAAACTAAAAACTGAAGATGGATTCTCGTTTATACTAAGATAACCGTTAATAAAATTGAAGGCGTATTTTGACAAATAATTTGCCACCCCCGTTAGCTAACGTCATAAACTTTCTTTATACTCAAAAAAAAAAAAATTCCTACTAACGTAACAATCAAAAAATTCAAATATCTCTTTTTTTCATCTAATAAGATCAATTTTATATTTCCGGTGAAATGTAACACACAAATACTATAGAAATTAATTTTTATAATTTTGTTTTTATTCCACAATTCAATCTAACTCCTTTTTTATTTATTATTCCTCCATTCATCGATTGATTATAGAAAGTAAAGTAGAAAACTTGAATATCATCCTTTTTAAAGGAATCTAGAGTAAAAAAACAAATTGTTCAATGGATAATCAATGGATGCCATTTCGATTATCATTGTAATGATGATAATGATGATGTTGATTTGAGTATCAAAAGGAAATGTCCATCATTTGGCAAAAAAATAATATATATATATATATGAAAAGTTAAGTTAGTACGCGGCGCGCGCCTCCCGAGCTGCCGCTTTCTCTACATATATATGATGTGTGTGTGTGTGTGTGTGTCTGGACCATTTCATTGATGCGAGCGTGGGAACGTTTCGTTCTCTTCTCTTGATGCGAGCGCCCGGCCGGCGCCGGGTCATCGCACCTGTTGACTCCCGTCGCCGCCGCCGCCGCGATAACTGGTTTGCCCTCCAACATTACCGCCCCCAACACACACACACACACACACATTCATATATATCCACTTGCTAGCAATGATTCGCCTAACCAAACTGACAGCCAATTTTTTTTTCTCATACATACATATATACATACATACACAAGATCATCTTTATTTTTTCAAGTACCTTGAGTCTATTTTGTTCTTGTTTTATAATTCGTTGAATTTTGTTTATTTTTCAACAAAGGATTACACACTATCGATTTGTTGCCCTTGTCAAAGATATTCACTGACAAATTTTGATGAGATTTCTTTTTTGATTTTTTTTTATAACGATTCCAATCTTAAGATGAAAATAAAATTTGATGTGATAACCGCACATCACAGAACTTTCTCCTACCTTCTATAAACAAAAGTTGTGTGATGTGCTATCACACCACATTTTTCGTATTCAAGTACTAATATTCTTTGACAAAATCTTGTGTTCCATGTCATCGAACAGTGGCGTAGCGAGGGGGAGCAAGGAGGGTCCATCATGCCCCGGGCGCTACTCACAAAGGGGCGCCAAAACAAAAAATTGCTAGATAATTTTTATTTTTATTATAATTGTTTTCTAGAAAATATATTTTAAATTTAGTGCCAGTGTTTATTTTGAAAATGAGTGTAAGTCCATTAAAAAAAAAAAAAAATGAGATATCATATAATTTATGCTTAAATTAATGTAAATTTTCTATGTATAACTAGCTAGTGGTTAATTTCTTAAAAAATTCCCATGTTTTGTACAATTGAAAATTGGTCGGTAAATAAATTTTTTAATAAACAGAAAATAAACGGTCCATATAACAATTTTGTATATTTTCATATAATATTATATGGTTTTCGAATGGGGGGGGGGGGGGCGCTAAAAGGTATTATGCCCTGGCCCAAGTTAAGCTCGCTACGCCACTGTCAACGAATTAAGTTAAATTCAAATCTGGAGCTCTTCTTGTTGTTGAGAAATTTTGTTCGCAAAAAGAGACCCATTTGAGGGATTCTCTTTTTTTAAACTCAACGAGGCTCAAAACGTGTATTTCTAATAAATTCATCAAATTTTTTTTATAAAATCGCAATACAATATATATATATCGCTAATATATTAGAACAGTAGCTTCTTATGTGGGGGGGCGGCCCCCTAGGGGCCGCGAAGAGTCGGAAATGTATCAAATAAATGATTAATATTGTAGTTGTGGCTATTGAATTGTATCAAAAGCAGAGACTGGCAACCAAATTTTTTTTTATTTAAATCTTTTATTGTGCCCACGTTTCGGTCTCTTCATTTTTGTTAAATAAGTTTAAATACTTGGATTATTATAATTCTGAAATTTCAATAATGTATTGAAATGTTAAAATGAATATATGAATTTATTGACTGCATGCATTGACTAGTAAGTGTATGCATTGACGAAATTCAATTATAAATAGTTTTTTTAACCAAACTGAATTAAAAAAAAAAAAAAAAAAAAATAGGGGGGCGTGAGATATTGATTTGGCCTTGACTTCAAAAAGTTTAAGAAGCACTATATTAGAGCACAAATACAACTTATTTTCTTCATTTGATTAAAACATTATCCTGTAGTTTTGAGGATGTCTCTCGGTTGATGCCGAAGCAATATTCAATTTACCTATTTATAATTTACATTTTTGCCCTTGACCCGTGGCTCAGAGAGAAGACACCAGCTTCTCGAGCCGGGGTCCCGGGTTCGCTTCCCGTCCCAAAGCGATAAAAATTTATTTCATTTAATTTGACCACAAATCATTTGAAATCAATAGGGATGGGGTCTAAATGGCCTTAGATGCCGAAAAAGACCTTAAAAAAAATAATTACATTGTAATTCTTACTGTACTTCTGAAGATGACACATATGGTGTCGAAATACGTATAAAGTGTTAATATCAAATTAATATATTATTGAAACAGAAAATCTTGTGAATTTAATTCTCCTATTAAAGCATAATGTTTCAACTAGAGCCAACGGTTACCAGTTTAAAATTATTTACATTGTTTTATTAAAGGTTTGTAAAATCGATACAAAGTTCAGTTAGCTAGATGATCAATCTTAAGTTACTATATTTTTAACACTTAAGTTGTGTTCATTTGGGGTGACATAAAATAATAAATTAGAATATCCATCATTTAATGTTTTTTTTCTTTTTTCTTCTGATTGATTTGTTTGGACATATGAAGGATAAATCTTTTTCTATCGAGAGTATCAAATCAATCATTTTTTTTTTTTTTTGTTTAGAACTCCTTCTTGTCACTCACAGCAAAATTGGTAATTAATAAAAACAAATTCTTAATGGCTGTAAATTGAGGATTTTTTTTGAATAATAAAAAAATCTCCCGTGACTGACCGCTCAATTTTCTCTTTGCTCTGGTAATCGAAAGTTGTGCGAAGTGTCGTTGTCACACCAGAGTTTTTTTTATATTTAGTACATCAGAATTTTAGAAATCAAATTTATAATCTATCACAGATATTTTGTAAACATGGCAACTATTGCAATAAAGTGTTCTTCATACAATGTTGAGAGCAAAATGAGAAATTTAAAAAAATAATTGATTTATAAATTTATTTAAATTCGTTAGAATGAATTTTGAGAAAATCAAAAAAAAAAGAAATTCAAAAAGTACTAGAATTCTTTGAACGATTTTATTCAAAAGTTTATTTTTGGGATATCGAACTATAACTTGTTAGATCTTTTCCTTCATGAGTGATTTTGTTCGCATATAGACCAACTTTTTTTAGACTCTGGAGACCTTAAAACCTGTATTTCCATCAAAATCTCGAATTTTTGTTCGACATATAACAGAGGGACAGTAAAAGGGAATCAGATTCTTAAAAATCAAAAGGAATCAGAACTAATAACAATTTACAATGGAGTAGCTCGAGGTTACTTGTCGTATTATAGCTGTAGAAGGAGCAAGGAAGAAATTTATTAAAAATAATACATTTTTGGAGGAAACTTTAGTTTGGTTTAAGGTGGTCATTCAGACCGAAACTTTAAGATTCTACAATTAGGCCAGCCAAAATAAAGTTTCCTACAAAAGTTTATTATTTTTAATAAATTTTCCTGTTACAGTGGGAGCCACAATTCAGTCACCACCTGATATCTAGAGCCTTAAGTATATGGTATATAGTGAAAGAATTTTAAATAAAATAATCTGTACCATATTTTATTTTACCTTTTCGGTCATTAAAATTATTTCACTATATACCATATACCCAAGGCTCTAGATGCCAGGTGGGGGAATTAATTTTGGCGCTCACTATACCTCCCACAGACATAATACGACAAGTATCCTCGAGCTATTCCACTGTAAATCTTAATTCTAATTCTTGTCTTCATACAATTCTCGAAGGTTGTACTTGCAGTTTTTATAATAATAACCAATTATTTT
This sequence comes from Euborellia annulipes, assembly GCA_023213315.1. Taxonomy (NCBI): domain Eukaryota; kingdom Metazoa; phylum Arthropoda; class Insecta; order Dermaptera; family Anisolabididae; genus Euborellia; species Euborellia annulipes. The sequence goes on from JAKCPI010017402.1 coordinate 6,413, forward strand.
TCAAAAATTTTATTTGCCGACGATTGATTGCAATACACAGTTTCGGTCATTCAATGTGACTATCATAAGGTACCTGAAATATAGAAATGGAATATTGAAATATTCCAGGCCTTATGATGGTCACATTGAATCACCGAAACTAGTGTGTATTACAATCAGTTGTCGGCAAATACAATTTCTGAAAAATTAATTGGTTTATTATAAAAATTGCACGTACAAACTCAAAATGTTATACCAAGCCCTCAATAATTGGATGATATTCTGCTTGATCTTGGATTAATTTGATGACCATAGGTCATAGGTGAAGTGAATTTCTGACGAAAATATGACTTTATTTGCTGGCTGCCTCTCTTCATAGTCTATATCTTACAAAGTACTCCGAGTTAATATATAGTAGTTGTATATCTTTAGTAAAAGGAAGTATGGAAGCAGAGACAGTCAAGAAAGAAAATTCTACGAATGCTTTACCAATCAGCTCGGTCCATTTATTATGAACCATCCTTAGTCCACCAATTAATGAATGGATGAGGATGAAGATGGTTCATAATAAATGGGCCAAAAACGTCTCCAAAATTCTCTGAATGCTTTACCAATCAGCTGGAGACTTTTCGGTCCATTTATTATGAACCATTCTCAGCCCACCAATTAATGAATGGATGAGGATGAAGATGGTTCATAATAAATGGGCCGGACAGATTAGTAAAGCATTCAGGGAATTTTCTTCCTTGGCTGCCTCTGCTTCCATAATTCCTTTTACCGTACTAATATACCCAGAGATGAATTGCCAATGCTGACAATTGGCCGACCCTTGGGCCAGTTGTCTTTTGCCAAGCCTTAGGTAGTGACCATTGCGGCAAGTCTTATTTAAAATTAAAAATAAAAATAAATTAATTATAAAATTAAAATGGCCCGAGGCTTGGCCCAAATAAAATAAAATAAAAAATTTTTAAATGGTATTATATTATTTAACACGAGCCTTGGGAAGACGAATGGACCAAGCTTGGCTCGAGGAGAAGCTTGGTTCAATGGAATTATATTACTATTGATTGGCAAGTCACCAATGGACCAAGCCTGGACCCAGACTATTGTAGTTATTTTCATAAATTCGTTCCTTAAATATATATAAATCCCATAAAGTGGAGCAATAGAATATTGTCATCAAATAAATTAACTTGCATATCGATCAAATTCTAATTTTAATAAAAAAAAAAAAAAGATTTAGGAGTATGGTATAATATCAATAAATTTTCCAGTAATGATTGGTTCATGTTTTGTGGTCATGGCTGCTGGCTTGGCTTCCTTTCTTTTCTTTCCACTGCTGTTGCTGGTCCATCCAGTTGACCTTGTTGTTGTTGTTGCTTCTGTAGCTGGTTTGCTGGCTGCTCCCAACTCTTCTCTCTTTCTTTTCCTTTCTCTCTCACTCTCTCTCTCGCATCCCATCCATCCATGTTCGGGCGCACGTCCGGCGTACAAACCAGCCGAGTCAAGCTAAGAGTCGCGTGGCCGAATACACAAAGCGCGTGGCACACCTCAGCCTCAACCTCATCCACGCTCGTTCTAAAAGCTAGAATCTTTCTTTTCTTTTAATCAAGTGGCAGGCCACATGAGAGTCGAAACTCGTATCGTGACTCGTTTATAACCTGGAAATCCAATTCATCATCAAAACCAAAAGTTTAATGAGACCCCTTTGAACGAGTTTAGAACAATATTATTCTAAAAAAAGTGATGATATTCTCATGCTTTTTGCTATTTGAGTGTTTCAGGAAATAAGCAAACACAAAAAACACGACTTTCTTAATCTTTCAACACTATGTATTTATTTTAATATTAAATATCAATGGTTACTGGAAGACGCTCCACAGGGCTTTGGCATTGCCTATCGTCACCGATTTTGTTAGCTTCTTCTTTCAATTGATTCATATGTCTTTATATCCTAACAATTCTGAATTAAGTTACGGTTTGTCCGAAGTATTGTGTAAAGCTGGGTGTAGATTGGGAAGATAAGGAGAATAAGATCAGACTCTTCTTCTTTCTCACTACTTCAATTTATTTCAAATATTTTGGCTTCTATTCAGGACCTTCTTCAGTGCATATATCAAATTTTTGTGGAAAGAGATTAACAATTTTAGAGCACATGGGCTAACTGGTAAAAAACGACCAGACACGAAGCTCATGTGCTCTTAAATTTTGACAATCCCTCCTCAAAATATCATAGATGCATTATAGATATCCCCTGTATAGGAGTCGGAATATTTTCAATAGTGTTGTTAGCGAAGCACCAGTGTTAACTCATATCTTCCTAATTTAATTATAGGCCTATTTTTTGAAATATTGCACAGTCGGTCTGATAAGTGCTTGAGAGTGGAGCCTTAGAGCTTAGCAAAGAAAATCCTTAGCCGTCGCAAGTGTATTGTCTTAACAGTAGATTCCTCCTTCTTCAGTTACAATAAAAAAAGATGATTTATTATATTGATTTTGTTGTCCAGTCTCGAACATTATCAGGCACTTGTGGCTCCGACTGTATCACTAATGTCTTGAGATATTTACAATTTTTAAACATTAAGTCAGATGCAGTTCTTCAAAATACTGACAACGAATTAAAAAAATCTGGTGTGGTTGCGTATAAAGCACACAACTTTCTTACCTTCGGTAATCGAAAGCTGCAAATGTGCTGTCTCACCAGATTTTTCGTGTCGACATGTATTTAGTTTCCAACAGTACGGTACATTCGATTTTCGGGTTGTAAAATTTATAAGTATGTGAAAATATTTATATTTTGTTACCATGACAACCATTTCTCCTATCTTTTCTATGTGGAGTACAAGAGTAAAGTGGTTCAAATATTTCAATGACAAAATGAGAATATACATTTTAAAGAGCATTTCCAAAAATAATTGATTTTTGAATTTTAAAAAAATTCGTTGGAGCAAATTTAGAAAGTCGAAAAAAAACTGAAAAAGTACATCAGTAAAGTACTAATTTTGTCTGATTTTGTTCAAAAGTTTCTCGTGTCACGTCCCAGGGAGGTGCCTGAATTTAATATAAAATTTCAACCTCTTGCTTTTTGTTTTTGAGATATTTTGTTCACATGTGAACAAAATATCTCAAGTCTGCAGACACAAGCACACACAGACAGACCATGTCACGAAAACCCTTTTTTTTGGATTCAGGGGACCTCAAAACGTGTATATATCCTTTTCCATAATCTCGACATCGAATTTTTGACATGAATCCAATACTTTCTCTCTATATATTAAATATATATATAGAGGTAAGAGAGCAAAAAAGTTGCCCCCCTCCTCCTTCCATTTCTGAACTTCGATATTCCTTTCAAAACTGCCTTGTATAGACCATAGCTATACAATTATAGCGTGGCACTCAACTAGTAAAATTGAATTGCCTGAGGTCCCAAATCTTTATCAAATCCACTTCATACTTTGTTATCTTAAGGCCTGTGTTTTTCATCTACATACACGTGAGTTATAAATTTATTAATTGACTTAATAGCAATTTTTTTTTTATTAATAAAACTTCTTCCTAATATGTACCACTCTGGTAGTTTTATTTTTAATTGGCAATTTTCGTTCACTAAGCTTGTTAAAATTCAAATTACTTTCAATAACTCTACAGCATTACAGCCATTATTATACAATAGACTCGTAACTTTTTTCTCTCTCAATTTCTCATACTCTCTGTGATGTTTAATTATATGTTACTGAAATCATCCATCGCCACATAACCACTCCTTGATTAACATAAACATTTGGAAGAAAGAATAATAAAAAAACGTGAACCATATCGCGAGATCAAGAAATCGCCACCTCATTGTGATTTAGTAGATTTTTTTTTTTTTTTTTGCCAAAGAAATAATAAATTTAAACTTCTCATATTGACTTAAAACAACTTTTGAATAATATTTCTACTGTGTGGAGTTCCTCCTGAACAACAAAAAAAATAATAATAAATTTTTTTTTTTTAAACAAAATATAATAAAAGCATTCAACTGTCACTCTCTTTGTGTTCGACTAGAACGCTTTTTTTTTGTAGATTTAGTCAATTTGATTTAATATTGTTCTCAGTCATTAGTGTCAGCCTTGACATGTTGTGGTTACTCTGAAGAGTAACTCTCATGGGAATGATACTGAGGTGGGTTCCCGTTTCCTTTCCTCAGGAGGAGGCATCTCAAATAGAGTTGATAATTTATTGCCAAGAGGTGGATTTGAACTGAAATAAATGGAAAAACATTTGTATTTTTTAAAATTAATACTTACAATATCTTGCAATTTGCCCCCGAGGAACCAGCGTGTAGAACGTCCCCCATTTGTCATCGGTATTTATCAACAAATATAGATAATGCATTCAAACCCATAAATAACCTGAGAAGACCAAAGGGCAAAATTTAACAAAAAATTTCTTTGTAAACACACCAACACACCAACTTAGAAACTACTTCTGGCCAATTTCGCATAGAGAATATAACGAGGGTAGTATAATTTTTGGAAAGGATATTTTATAAGTCAAGAAATAAAAATTTCGCAAATTTACTTATCCTAAATAAATAATACGAAATACTAAAAAAATCGGAAAGGACTGGCGCACAGTACACAACTTTCTCTTACCTTCGGTAATCGAAAGTTGTGTACTGTGCTTGACCTCACCAGACTTTTTGTGTCGACATGTATTTCTGCTTCCATAGTACGGTACATTCGATTTGTTGTAAAATTTATAAGTATGGTAAAATATTTATATTTTGTTGCCATGGCAACCATTTCTCCTATCTTTTATATGGAGTACAAGAGTAAAGTACCCACAAGATTTCAATCACAAAATGAGAATATACATTTTAAAGAGAATCAAAAAAATAATTGATTTTTTGAAATTAAAAAAAAATCGTTGGAGCAAATTGTGAGAAAATCGAAAAAACTGAAAAAGTACATCAATAAAGTACTAGTACTCTTTGGCCGATTTTATTCAAAAAGCTTGTGTCACGTCCTAGGGGGTACCTAACTTAAATATAAAATTTCAACTTCCTAGCCTTTTTCGTTCTTGAGATATTTTGTTCACAGACAGACACACACACAGACAGACAGACAGACCATGTCGCGAAAACCACTTTTTTGGATTCAGGGGACCTCAAAACGTGTATATCCATCAAAATCTCGACATCGAATTTTTGACATGAATCCAATACTTTCTCTCTCTATATATATTAACATATATATAGAGGTAAGAGAAAGT